>JAQIXS010002616.1:0-21848 GCA_034700785.1 Rossiulus vilnensis
AGCCAATCTATGATACGTACAACGATCTCAATCTGGTGCAGTCCTGTCTTAATGCTCTTTGGGTTTATTCCCCTTGAATTTCAAATGCCTGTGAGTGTGCCTGATCGGTTTGGATCGCTAGATGTGAATGATGTGAATGCATAAAGGGGCTCTTTAGATACCTGATGCTTCATTAGTAGCCAATTTCTAGGATCTTTGTTTCCAAATGAGAGCATTCATAACGAGGCATTAGACACCGAAACGTTCGTTGGCCTTGGCTGCAGAAGTCATCGCTCAGACTAATTTGCCATTAAAAAACTCAATATATATTTTTGTTGATACTTATAGGAATCGTGGGAACACGATAAAGTAAAATTGTTATATATTTAAATGGAGATTCAAGATATCTCTATTAGTTTATCAAGGAAAATTTTTTCCTTGGACAATACTATTGATTTATCTGAAAATATTACGTCGTTCTAAAATACAACGTTGAAGATTTATGATGATAATAATAATAATAATAGTTTATTTCTAAAAAGAAAATGGAAAGTGAGGGTTTTGAAGAACTCTTACACACCGCCTAGAAAAAAATACATTTTTCACAAGGTAACACCGACAAAGTAAAACAGTAATTAGACAAAGTCAGCAAGTTCGATTGTGCCAAGAATATGAACAAACACGGGGTTACTGCTGGCCATGATGACTCCTGCGGGCAGAGAGTTCCATACTCAAGAAGTAAAAATATACATGACTTCTTAATGACAGGAGATCCCTAGTTCCAGGTATTATATTGTGGATTATAATATGGGACATACCGTTTAAATTTTTAAGCAGGATTTTAGATCAGACCTGAGCCTTCTGGTCTCGAGACTTTCGGAACTCAAGTCTATCCAGAGGCTGCTGATAGGATAAGCCAAACATACCATCCAGTCTTTTCGTGAAACGGTGTTGCACTGACTTAAAATAATCAGCGCAACACCGTTTCACGTTCTATATTATGTCTGTAGAATGGAGACCAAACCTCGGTAGAGTATTCTAGGATAGGTGGAACAAATGGGATAAATTTGTTGGGAAATCTTGCGGTTTGTTTTAAGTAGGCCTAATTTGAATGCTGATATCTTTTCAGAACCTATTTTCCTAGAAACGATAGTTTTCGTTAGAAAATTGTTTAAATATTTGGAGAATTGCGCTTTAGAAATACGTTTGTTGCTATTAGAGTATTTCTGTACATACATAATTAACTACAACTACGTTAGATTTCATCATACTAGAGTTATTTAAATACCGCTCGATCGATTTGAATCGGAAATGCTGCACAAAATTGCACATTTACTGCGAAATGATTGACTCGCATCTGACGCCGTGAATGGCAACTTGTAATTTCGTTAGCTATCTTGATTGGTGCTACTTGTTCAATGCCATTGGGGTAGAAAAAGTAAGGTTGAAAAAATCTTCTTACGAATCTCTAGTGGTCCTTGTAAAACATCACTGGCATCGCATCTTAGTTTGCTATCACGAAGCCATTGCTGTTATTCCAGTTTAGTAAGAAGTCGAAAAGTGAAATATTGATTTCAGTCAAGATGAGTTTTCCAGTGTAGTTGTTAGGCTTTGTTGCCATCAATTTTAAAATCCGAGTTTTTCAAATGTTGGTTTTCTTTATCGCAAGTGCGTTGTAAAATGAAAGTTATTTCCTTATATCGTATTTCCTGTACAGAACTTCACGAATGCTACAAAAGTATGCTTATAAAAGTTAATTTACATCTAAAAATTGTAATTAGAGGCAAATATAAAACGTGCTTTCATCGTTTGTTAATAATGCGACTGATTTGGTTTATTGGCGATGATGTATTCTTTATCATTATAACCCTAATCAAACTTCAGTAGTTTACATTACTGTTTTGTACAACAAGTTAACTACATGTACTTATGTTACGGCCTATGATCGTTATTTCTGATGATTAATCGCTTTTGATAGCGTTAGATTTCCATTAATTGTGTAACGTTATTCTCTCGTATAAGAGCTCGAAAAGGGCGATTTTCTATTCGTTTATTAATTTTGAACTTAGAATTGTCCTCTTTAAAGGGTTCCCTTTCACACCGCAGTATTTTTGCAATTATATGGCATCCAGGGTTAATTGAAATGTCATTTCTTATGGAAGTTATTAAAATCTACGGCGTCGCATGCACACTAATTAAACTTGCTCCAAGTGTCAAATAAACGCAATTATAAAGTACTCCATTTCGCGTTGACTGCACAGACCAGCGCTTCTAAATTTGCGGTAGAAACAGAGTCGAATGAACAATCATAAACCAAATTGCAATTACTCTTCTGATATAAAAACTAGGGTTACTCAATTCCGTTCAATAAAACAGCATTCGACTGAACTTCCCCACAAAATTATACCCGAAGCGCAAACTTGCCACAGAGGAGATGGAAGGAATGCAAAATTGCAAATGTTGCTGTACAAATCGGGTAAAGAAGTTTCATCTTGATTTTCTGAAACAGTGTTTGCCTTTTTGCTTAATGCTGCTCCGCTGTAAGCCCAAATGGAAGTCTCAATAAACGAAAGAAGATTTAAGCAGTTGGCATTTGAAGCGCACTGGGGTTTGGAAGCAGGCTTATTGCTGCCTTTTTTGAGAAAGGCCTTTCAAACATTCATGGCAGATTTAGTTTCTGCTTGAAATCTCTTGCATTCTGCGAGGTGGATTCAACCCCTCACAAAGACCGCGTTTACCGAGTCTAAAAAATCTAGCTAGGCCAATTATGCGTGATTTGAAAGCAGTTTTTCCACAGCCATTTGAAGTCGTCCACGAGGTGTTGTTAGCCACGCTCCTTCCGGAATGAAGGATGCCGATGAGTGCACTGGCGCATCTACCCCCCTCCGCTCCAGGCCTCAAAAAGCCCCAAGTTGTGGAGTCAATCTCCGATTCATCGCTCAGTCTTTCTCCAACTCTTTCACACAGTGCTGTCGAGTTCATTCGCTCCGAATTTCGAACGACTAATGATATTATTGAGCACCACGGTTCAATAAACCTGATTGTCTTCGGGGGGTCACCATTCATCCAGTTGCTACGAGCATCTCGAAGCCTCATTATTGACCAATTTCAGCGTCGAAATGACCTATGTGTTGAAATTGCACCGCTTCTGCTGCGTAATTATACACATCCAGGCGTTCTGGTCCATTTAAGCTGGTTAGGGTTTCAAACACTGAACTCCATAACCAGAATGCTGATTGAATTTCCAGGCGAGCGAGACTACATCTTACTGCACCCTTAGCTGTTGAACGTGCATAACAGATTTGTTTTCTGCCTGTAATCTCTAGCATTCTTCCAGTAGTTTCAGAAACTTAGAGAATCTCAAAGTTACTTTACAAACAAAATAAAAAAATAAGGTGCTTGACTAATACAATATTTTTTATGATCTACATCGTAAGTTATTAGGCGAGATGGTGAAAGTTGCTTTCTGAAAGCCAGACATACACCTACATGGCTATTTAAGAGCTGTGTACTCTGTGACTCGCGGATGTAACTCTTCGATAGCACTTTTAATTCGTGTCCTCTTGCAAGTTTAACGCTCGAGAAACTCCCAGCTCACAAGTGGACACCAATCTTTGCTATCTATGTTTATTGGCATTCTTTTTTCTATTTAGGATATTTTTAATATTTAATTCTTAACAATAAAAAAACATTTTATAGGAAGTTTTTTGAAAAATTAAGTCAGACTAGCAGTCATGGATTGCCAAAAATTTCTATGCCCAATTTTGGTCAGTACTGTTATTTAGGAAGATCTCCAAGCATAAACACTATAGAATTTAGGTTACAACTTTAAATAATTTAAACATTTTTTAAATTTAATTTAGGAAATGGTTATTTGTAATTTTGTCATAATCATAATATCATAATCAATTAGCAAATCTTTTGAACCCTTGGTGTCTTTCCAAAGTTTGTATAGTCATGTTACTCCTTAATATTTTTCTGTTGCATACGCCTAAACAGTCGCTTTAGTTATTATATGACAAAGTGGATGTTTTCATTATCTAGATTGCACGTTTTTCCACGTTCGGCCTCTCTGCTTACATTCCTTGTCTATTATGTCTTCGTGGTGCTTACTGCATAACTGTATTTATACAAATCTTATTTGACACCAGGGATCCTACTTTTGCCCTGGCGTGCAATAACATCTTCAGAATGGGAATTACTTCTTTTGGTGTGAGGATAGAAATACTCCAGTTAAAGGTGATCACAGGACTAAAGGGATAAAATAGAAAGCATTGCAATAATAAATAATTAATAAGTATGGAGATTAAGTGGAAATTCCTTTTCGGTGAGCACATTTGACGCACTCTAAGGATTACAAAATATTTCAGTTTGCTTTAATTCCGCCTTCATACAAGGTTTCGAGCTATACATTTATATAAAGATTGGGGGTAATGGAACCATCTGACCGATATTTGAAACTGCTTCCTCCTGGTGCCACGCATATTGATTACATTTCTTGTCGCAGGTTTGCAGCAGTGATATCAGCTCTTGCCAATCGCAGCTGACAAAAATTAAAACTTGCTCCCTAGCCACAATATCCGATCAGAATCAATATCTGATTAGAATGATTTAGAATATCGTTAAGTCATCATAGACCTACATTTTCATGTATAATAAACTTATATTAGGTTATTGGTGATTTTTTTAATTGCCTTCGGTAATCCTTTGTTTCTGATATGCCTTAAAATATTGCAAGCAAAATACACTTATTAAATTAAAACCTGCGTTACCCCAGACCTGGAAAACCTAGAGCTGCTAGGGATATTGTAAAGAAATGGAGTAGGGAATTAGATCAAAGAAATTTCCTTTTAATGTACCGGTTTGTTAATTAGCAATTTAAGAAAGGCAACATTAGTGTCACTCTTTGGAATCAAAGAGTTAGTGACTTTTTAAAATGCATGTATGCTATCACGGCATTTTTAATGACCTTTAGCAATTTTAGTGGCATGGAAAGGTTATGTTAAATCATGGAATTTACTATACTAAATTTAGTAGACACGGGTTTAAATGAGCATCTTCTTTTACCACATCATTCCTCACCTTACACAAATGATAAATTTGAAATTCGTCACTGAACATGAATTATTTTACTGGCCCCCATATTTTTTTAATAAACCTCATGTGAAGCTTTCCTTCAAAATTTGCAAATGGAAGGCATTTACAATTTTAATTTTTCACAAAAAGAGATTTCGTGTGCATGTGCTATGCAGATGGTAGCGCCATGTTTACCATGTCTCGACTTGGTGCTACCAGTGTAAAGAGCCCTCCAATTTGATGCTAGCATTTCAAGTTGTGAATAAATTTCCACTCACTTGTACGAGCCTGTAAAATAAATAAAACATGTCCATCTGCCAATTCATGTAATTATTAATGGTCGAAGAAGAAAAAAATACTGCCTTGAAGGGAATGTGTTTTGAGTTGCTGGTGGGTTTATTTATGTAGTGGAAATCGATAATATTTCTGACTTTTAAAAGACTGGATTCTATGCAGGGAGGGGTCCTTTTTACTCCCACAGGCTTGCTTCACTTGGCTTTGGGAGGATTTATGGCTAGTTGTTATATCTGTTGTTTTCCCACCCTCGTAGCAGTGATCTGGGAATACATGATGGTAGTTTGATGTGAAAAACGCCAAATGCATGCTAAAGCTTGTACGCGGTTTGCACATTTTTGTTGGCCAGTCACATCAAAATACTAACTGCTGAGTAGAAACTTCTGAACTTTTACCTGAGTAATTTCTTCGGTTGAGAAATAAGTGTCTTTGAAGTAGTTGTTTGCATTTTTCACTTTACTTGTTGCACGATACATCTTAATACATGCCCATTATCGGGTCAAACTGAAGGTAAATTAACAAATGTCAAAAAACGTTTACTAGCCATGTATATGCATATGTATTCGACACTCCACATTTTTGAATTTTCGTTTGCATTGTTTCCTTTATAAATATATTTTAATGCAAAGTATACTGCTGGGTTCCCCCAGACCTGGGAAAAAATGAATTTTTGGAGAAATTGGAAAAAAGGAATTGTCAGGAAAGGTCAGGCAAGCTCAAGATGTATCAATGTTACATTTGATTTTAACAATACAGGCAGATATTTTCACAAACGAGTGTTATTAGTTAATTAATACACAAATCGAAAGATGGCACACCGAGTCCTGCATTTATAGAAAAGGAATTTCCCTTTTATCACGATAAAAGATTACCCTGTTGGATGCAAATCTTACTGGATGCAATCTTCAGTCCTTAAAACAATTAATGCAAGACTATTAAAATGAAATCTTGAGAATGGCTGCTAATACATGTACAGGTATATTACCACTTTAGTATTACATGAAGTTATTGTTAATAAGTGCAGTCACTTAAATATTCAAAAATATGCCTAGCAGATTTTGGTTTGAAGGACGACAGACTGAAGACTGTATAATTTAGTACATAAGTAGCATAATTTAATAATATGCAATTGGGCATATCCGTACAAATTATTAACGAAATTATCAATTCTGAAAACCATTCAAATCCAATGATTCTTCATGACAATTTTCTAATCTCCTGTTTATATAAACTTATGTAATAAGAAACAATAAAAATAGCATCCTTTACATGAGTGTAGGTATGCCATATGCATGTATATGGTAGATTTACACTTTCATTAGAGAAGAAAATTGATAAGCTTAAGTTGAAATGTTTATTTCTGGGTGACCCTGTGCTACTTACATGATTGATAAATTCATTAGACGATTGCTGCCTTGTGTTTATTGTGCTAATAATTGTCACGTAATTCAAATATAAATACACTGTACTGTACAGATGCACCATTGTAAACTTAGTATTTGTTATGTAATAATGATTCTGCTTTTCCGCCAATATGATCTCTGCGCTTTTCTGTAATTTTCCTAGCGCATGCCTTGGGAAAACAGAAAACGTTTCTTTTCTACGAACGTCGTACATGTGGGATAAACATGGTCTAGCTCTGGTAATCAAAATTACTGGGATTTTATAGCTCCTCTGAATTCTGTTCTCCCTGCGCGGCTGTTTGAATTTGAGCCAGAGCTGTAACCCTACGGAGGAAAAAATGGGACAAAAGTAAGGCATGCATTAATAATGGCAAATAAATTTTACAATCGTGTTCTGAACGCTATATCTAAGGTTGCATGAATAGAGCTTCACCTGCAGTGTATCTAGATTTCGGAAATTCCGCGTAGTAATGGAATATCGAACCTGACGAATCGGAGGCCTCGTAAACTTTTGTAATTATAACGCTATTGTTGTCCAATGATTAATTGTCCTTGGCGTCAAATTGTCCAGAATTCCTTGTGTGGATAGACACCATAAAGAGAGTTAAAGAAACGAGTGGAACTACATTACATGATTTTATTGCTTCCGACGGAAGAAGCTGGGTTTGAAATAACATTCAATGTTATTTGTGCTTTATTTAACGGGTGTGAGTGATATTACATGAACATGATCTGTGAAGAGATTTTTTTTAAATGTTTGCCAGCTATGTTTACACCGACGAACATTTTTGCATCTTGCATTTATTTGAGATATCTCTATACAATTTGTACTTCTCGTTTTTTATTATATGTATATTGTAAATTAAAATAAACGTCATAATAAAAAAGACTTTTGTAATAGAACTCTAGCTTGTGGAACATTATCAAACAAATGTAAGCTTGCAAGATTGTTACCACTACAATGTTTAGATTTAAATGCATCTTAATTGCTGGCATCTTTAATTTGTCAATTTGGTAAAAAGTAAATAATGTAGCATGCATAAAATATTTTTGATTTTTTCACATATTTCATATTTTCAATTTTTTTTCATAACTTTCATATAGTGGTCATCTACTTCGTTAAATATGCATTTAAGAATGTTGACAAATAGGATGAAAACTACTCCATTTTTAAACTATAGGTAAAGATGTCTAATTAAAAAAACCCGTTCATATAAGAACCGCGATCTACAGTGAAGTATCATTAACATCATCAAATGAGGAATTTGTATGAATTGTTTCTTACGGTCACATATTCTAATGCATTTTAGAACCGTATAGGAACCCACATATACATGTGAGCCAGCTGGATCATCTTTGCCAGCGAAATTTTCAGTGAAGTGATATTTGTAAGACTACAACGACCATTTGCAGCGAAATTAGACCCTAGTGACAGATGGTCGTTACGCAAGGTTTCTTGACAATGTGCTTCTTTAATTTTATAATCGATATGTAACGTTAAATTTAAAAATTACATTGCATACAATTTAACTGCAAGCACAAGTACATGCATTGTCGTAAAATTTAATGTTTTCACATTGAATGCACAAAAAGCAGGAAAATGTTGGTAAGATTTACACGTCCAGGATGGAAAAACTAAGTATGGGCCATATATGGAAATTATCGAAACAATTCACAATTTATTATAGGTGCTCATAGATACTTTAAATATAAGTCCATAAAAAGTATACATTGTACATATTTCTCCCTTTTGAGTTTATCTCGGTGGTCCTCAAATGGTCGCTATATAGTAATGGTCGTTAGCACAGATTTCCCTGCACGTATTCAACTTCCGCTCATAGGCAGATTTCCATCCATACCGAGTATGCACATGTATTGATTTTGATCAGGTGGATGTTGCCTGAACCTCTTCAACGGCCAATGAAACAGCACGCCTCTATAACTGTCATCATACCGTCATTCTACCTAAATCCCTCTTTATAAAAGCACGGCCCTCGCAACGCCAAATCTCCCGATCTAAATTAAAACAAGTTTAACAAGGCTCCGAGTTCAAGCACCATGGCCCGGGCACGTTCATGCATGATTGCAAATTGGCATCTGATGGCTGTAACAAGTGTAATCTAGATGCTTCGGTTTGAGATATGGCTTCGAGGCATCCATTATGGCGCGATGCTCTTGCCCTCCGCTTATCCATCATATTACTGTTGCAGCGAGGTTATGCCAGTCACTTCTCCGCAAAATGCACCTCAATATGTTTGCCTTTCGATGGCCTGCTTTTCGCGTCTTCATCAATGCCGCTTTCATTCTTCGATCCCTTTTTTCTCTCTTTTAAGATGATTATAATGTGTGACAACAGTTGCACGCAGTTCCTCTGTTCTTTGTTCCCTTATTATCTGCTGCCATTAGCGGGTGACGGTGTCAGGGAGCAGAGACACCCATCGCACATGGCTGCTTTCATCTGTCTTCTTCCTGCACAAGACGCACTTAACATGCGCGTTTAAAACGCCTTCCCGTCCATAATTAGAATTGGCAATGTCGCTATTTATAACGATCAGGAAATGGCTGCAGTTGAGTGAGCAGGGCGAAATAATGTGCTTTCATATTCACTCGCTCTCTGTGGGCATAAAAGACACGAGTGCCTGTGAAGAGATGCCTCGAACTTTCCAAGAGCAGCTTCTAATGCGCATCGCTGGTCACTCGTTCACCTCTGCACCCTTCCATCTGTCATGACGTTCAACCGTTCAGATTACACTTTTCACGAGTGCTATTGAAAATTTCAAACGATACTCTAGTCTTACGAGAAAGTATTATCCGTAGTTTCAATAAAATTGCCCCCATTTCGATATGTTGGATGTTGCCTAGCATTAATCCACTCTCAAGTCAACTCGCATGCTACAGTATCCATTGCCCTTAAGTGTATACAGTACGTAGAAAACTAATTATGGTTCGCTGCTTGAATCTGTTTGGAATGAAATACTGATTGCGCACCACAACCACTTGTTAAATGCTCGTTTATTAATGACTGCAGAAAACAACATTAGATACATCTAATTTGTATGTACCTTAGCGTGTTGGCTGCTTGATGATGTGAACTTAAGACTGACACATAAGGATGTCCACCGTACAAAAAACTACCCACACATTCTTGTTTCAAATACTTTTTATTATTGCTAAAGGCCGCTGCACCATCGCAAGTTTAATAAAAGGTTAGATAACCTATGGTATCTATAACTCCAGGTTATCCTAAGGGTTAATAGGTTTTAGTTACACAATTTTACTATACGGAGTTTTAACACAAGGCATAGTAAGTATGGATATAGCCTGTTGCAGCTAGCATTCCTGAGAAAATTGCATTAAATTACAAACCTTAGGTTAACCCCGTCTATTAGCTGGGTTAACGTTAACACATGGTTAATTACTAAACTGCTGTGGTACGATGCTTTTCCGTGGTTAACTAGAGGCTTTCCGTGGGTTTGGATTAACGTTTGTTGGTGCAACCGGAACTAAATTTATTTATTTCTATATATAATTGGTTGTCCCCTAGTGTCTGCGTTATTTTTTATGATTTGAAAATGTCCCGTTTGTTAATATAAAAAAGTGCAACCTCTTTTGTCGATTTTCGAAGGTTTTATTATGAATAAAAATCCGTTTTCGGAGGCTGCATTGCAGCTTTTTTAATTTATTATTATTATTGTGTAAATAAACGAAGCATTTTAAGCTATAAGCCTGCCACGTCATTCGTTAAGTTTGACCGACTAGGGTTAATTCGTATGACACCATCAAGGAAATAATCTTGCTTGATATATTGTCCAGTACAAGCTAACTAAAATTAGCAAATCCAATTACACGTTTTTTTACTGTTATGTTTACATCATTGGCGAGCGTAGCCGTATAAAGTAGGATCAAATAACAAGCTTCAATATCGATTTAGCAAACAAGGCGATATGCCTCAGGCGAAACTTTAATGGTGCTTAGCATTTAGGAATTGCCCATTGTTTAGGACCCTATTGAGGAAAATATTTTGGCTTAATATCGTTATTAATTATTAATTTCATACTCGACCCTTGTAGTGTAATTTTCAAGCTCTTTATCGATAATTAATATACGCATATTTAGGAAATTATTCAATGTGGAATTCATTATGTGGCGAGTATTCAGGGAATTTTCCGATTTGCACATGAAATTTTAAAAATGTTATTTGCGGTACATGATTAGTGGAGAAGTCTTAAAATTAAAAAAGAGAACCTTATGGAGAAATAAAGGGTATTTCATGTTGCAAAATAGATAGTTTTGTTTTAGAAAAATGTCATGTGCTGTATTTCGTATAAATAAACTACATGTAGTTTTAAATAGCTTCAAAAATAAAATGGTTCATTTAACGTGCGCATTCGACAAATTTGTATGCATAGACAAAGTGCCACAACCTAAAATCAAAATTTTTAGATGAGCAAAAATGGAATACAGGTAAAAAGGATAAAAAAGGATTCTATCGTAAAATATTATTTCACGGTGCCATCATTTTTCACATGTTAAGGATTAATCTACTGTGAATGAGTAAATAAAGATTTAAATGGCAAAAAATTGTAGGGTGACGATTAAAACAAAAGCATATTTTCTTTGCAGTCTGCTTAAAAAATTGTCAAATTTAAATGTGCATAAGGCCTGTACCTTATAATGTACATAAATTTTTCACATGTTAAGGATTAATCTACTGTGAATGAGTAAATAAAGATTTTAATGTCAAAAAATTGTAGGGTGACGATTAAAACAAAAGCATATTTTCTTTGCAGTCTGCTTAAAAAATTGTCAAATTTATATGTACACAAGGCCGTGGAAAATGCACACAGAACGAATGCACACCTCCAAAAAATTTTTCGATCCAAGATGGAGTTTTTCACATTGAAAAAATACCAAACAATCCATCCATCACTATCAATCAAGCATTTTTCCTCGCGCAAGTTGTCAATTGCAAGAAATAAAATGTCGAAGATGTCATCCGTTATTACGTTTCTTTCTCACTCTGGACATCTGGACTCACTCCTGTCGGCCATGTTGGCTTGAAATTAATTGGAAACACGTTCTCCCCTTTGGGCTAGCCTCAAGTCACGTGGTTCTCTTTTTTATGGGTTAGCTCTGCACTTCCGTCTCACATGCAGTGCTGATACTTTGGGAAAACTCACACCCCAGCAGTTGCTGCCTCTGGCCATTTTATTAATATCGCCATTTGGTTCTAAAGTGGTTTTCCGAACGTCGGGGTTCCCCTCTCACAATTCCCCCTAATTTTTGTGAAAATTTTACACAATCGTCTCTTCACCCATGGGCTCTTCGTGCCCCATCTTCTCTCCTTCTCTTTAATAGAGGTGATTCAGAGGGTCAAATCTTCGTTCAATGCGGGATATAAAAACGGGCAATTGCTGAAGTGCCAGGAATAGGACATATTGATGACGTCATAACACTTCCTCTTTTTTGTTTCTCGCGCAAACCGCCCTTCGCTTTTCCTATATCTTTGACTGGCATACCATAAACAATGGGTTTTGAAACGCGCAATCAATAGTTACCATAGTATGTTTCTCCGAGCAGGACAGGGCGTGATTTATATCTTCCTCACATCGATATTCCCCAATTCCCAATTCATAGCATAATCGATATTTTTCAAAGTGTAATTTCGAGTAGTGTAGGGCGATTGTCATTGAGTTACATGTATGGGAGAAAAGAGGATTTTGGAGGACGTTTGCTATAAGAGGGAAAATCTGAAGAGACCAGTGATAGAGCGCCAACTGCAAAATACAGGGTGTTCATAAAAGTTGCACGCTTATGTTTCTTGTACGCCACAGTGAGAATAGCAATGTATCAGCATTGATTTTTGGATAACAGCACGAATTGATGTCAGCTGTTTAGATGGATTTTGTCCCACGAGGAAAAAGTGTTTTAGCGGATTTCTATTTAAAAAAAAATAGGAAAAATACTACGCAGTGAGTTCTTTCGAACATTGTGTGTGCTTATGAGCAAGCTGTCGATTATCCAGACGAATATTGGTTGCTCAATCATTTACGAATTTATGAAGTATACATGCTGATACATTATAATTGAGCGTTGAACGTTGAATGTTGAAACTAAGTGCCACCAAATTTACTTGTTTATGAAGCGATATAAATTTGTGTATAAAATATGTTTAGCCCTAGAAATATTTTATGACATTTTAGAAATGCGATTACGACTTCTTTAAGGTATCTTTTGTATGAAAATGTTTCATTATTAATGGCAACTCAAAATTAAAAGACTACCACATTTCAGCAATATGTACATGTTCTCAATAAGGCGTGTAAATACGTGTAAATAAACAATATTTCAAGTATTAGTTTAACCCTAAGCCTGCTATCCTAATTGTACTTTCGTGGATTGCACACTTCCAGGCAAATGCTGGGATAATACCTCAGTAATCGGCCATGGCCGTGTTACCTTCCCAATCACACTTAAGTTCTTCTAACTTTTCCAAACTTGTAATTTCACTTACGTGTAACATTTGGATTAAACGGGTTGATCCCCTACCACATGGCCTTAAAATGCTGACTGTATGGTACCAACTAGAATATAATAAATTGAATAACAACAATGAAAAATACAAATTACAATAGGCTGTTGACATCATCACGCTGTCAAGGGATACTCTGGCACAGTGAGCATTTCAAATAAAATGGCAGAATATAAAGCTGTTTTAACATAAATTACATACGTCTCAAAACGCATTGTGTTAAAAAACATTTTTGTACAGATTCAATTGGTTAAAAATTTAAAAATGCAAGTGTAATAAACAATGTACAGCTGCTGGAGTAACTCCAAAATCTAAAAAGAAAAAACTTAAACTTTTTAAGTTGAAAACTTCCCTCAGATTGTGGAGACGCATCGGCATCGCAATAGCGTACTTTGCCCCTTTTTCTATAAAAAGTATAAACGTTATAGGCAAAAACTTTTAGTAACTGTTGTAAAGGCTAAAATAATAAAACTTTGGCCATCTAGCCGAAAATATAAAACGCTCGTGATGAAGGCACGTCGATACGAGCAGAACTGATTCGAGAATGTAAAGTTTAATTCGGGAGACGGTAGTGCGATGAAAAAGCGAAAACCACTAAAAGAATCAAACGGTTAGAGATGAGAAAAGCCGAGGAAGGTGCGAGATTGCGAGGGGAAATCACGCCCATAAAACGAGATATAAAAAGTTGAACATGCATGAGGGCGACAAAAAACTAATAAAAAATATTTCTGATTTTTTTCATATATATTTGTCTTCATGCCTGGAGAATCAAACAATCCATCCGCCTTGAAAGGAATGAAATCGCATCTTCGAACCGAGGTTTGGCTTACTTACGGCTCTGTGCAAAGACGTCGAGATTAACGTCGATGTTTGATTTAATCTTTCTCATTTATTCAATTCCGTTTGGTTCGACAAGATTTCAATTCCCTTGACGCTCCCTAATGAAATGTTCGTTGCCTTGACGCAATATTTTTCGAGCGGATTTCTGCCGCCCACCCTTACTTTATCCTCAGGGCTTGTTTTCCCATTTTTTTAAAAAAAATTCTGCGTGTTTGTGTTTGTTAATTGGCCGCCCTTTCTTGTCAGCTTAATTAAAAACAAGCACGCTGTTAGACCCATTCAGCACAGTCGGTGGTTGGAAGGCTCCTGTAAATCGAAGTGATGGAAAACATTTGCGAGATATTTCAAAAATGCTTCAAACGCTCAACCAGAGGCGTCAAAGCAGTGATATCGCGTGGTAAGATGTGTAAATGTGTGTTTTAAAAGCAAATGACTAGTCAGAGGGATGTGCTAAAGTGTTAGTGCACTGAATATTTTAATTTAATTTAGGTGTATAAGTCAACCTTTAAAAAGATCGTACAAGCTTAATAGAAAACTACACACACTTAAGAAAACTTGCAATGCAGCTTTTCTTTGGGGGAAAAGATTTGGAAGAACGCTATCACATTGACATTGAGCAACATACATAGTATCAATTCAATTTTGTTTATAAGCATTGAATCTTAAATGGTTTAATATACAGATAAATTACCCAGATTCACCCATAATCTCACATATTCACCCATATTTTGAATTGCAACAATGTGGGTTTGGTTACAAGTAGATATTATAACCATTCAGACAGAGTCAGCATTAAACCAGAATATATTTTGTTTCCCTTTTTCAATCACTATTACCCAGTTTTCTATAAGTCTTTCCAATTGAGATTTGGATGGCAAACTTTCCTTGAACCTTACTCCCCCTGTCTGACTGTTTCCGGTTTTCAAGACCTTTCTCCTACCTTCCCCCGAATATACTTTATGAATGTCATCTAAAAGAAAGAACACAACTTGGTGCATCTTTGATTATCTTAGATTCTCAACATTAATTTACTGGAAAAAGCAGATCTTTGTTGTTTAATTCAGTCTTTTTTAATATTTGGAGAAATAAGAATCAATGTGTAACTTTATGAAACGCACTATCTCACATTGTCGTCGACAACACGTCGTCGAGGAAATATTCTGTACTGGTTTGATTGATCATATTTCCTGCTTCCAAAGCTGTTGCAGGACGTTCTTAGGGTTGCGTCAATACTTCATGGCGAATATTAAATATTCGTGGAAGATGCAAGCTCATTTTAGTGGCATTTCGCTGTGTGGTGGAAGAAGGCTTACCAGAATCTATGATGCAATGCTGTGCCCCTCTGGCTGACCCTACCCATCGCATAAACGTCTGACAAGTCTCTTACCCATTTCATCACATTTCGCCCTTCCGGGAAATCCATGCTACTTTTTTTAGGTTTGGGAAACTTTTTCTCGTCTCTACGCAACTTGGCCCGACTGAATCTCGCCTCGCTAAGGACCGATTATGACGTGTCTTAAACTCTCCGCTTTATCAACAGAGCCATAAATTGCAGACGCCCATTTTGCCTTATTTATGACCGGCATTAGACAGGGCTTTGTTTGTGAGCATTGTGCCAACGCCATGATTTAGGATAATTGAACGGAAAATTATTTTCATTTCTCCTTCGATGCATAATGGATCCTCGGTTAATTTCTGCGTGCTTTTACACGACGAAAACATGCGTGTGGGCGTGGATCCGCGAATAAATAAGGGCAAATACACTTTCACGAAATCACCAATAATTCAAATGAACATCGCTGGGCCATGATGGTCACAAATAAGCAAAGTGTTCACTCATCTTGAGCGTAGCAACCAGAAAAGATGGATGCAGTCGAAGTTTTGGATTGTTTTGAGCGCCACGTTTGGGCATATTTTATGCTAGGAGGCCTAGCTGCACTTTTATCTGCTTGTCGAAGACAAATCAAGCAGAGCTGGCATTTAAGACATTGATAACAAAAGTAAATTACATAATGGTATATGGACGGATATTTATGTTATTAATACATACTGTATCGATAAATACAAAGATGAATATCTCTTTGTATCAAGCATGCTGTCTATAGGTTCAACGTTATACCCTACTGCCAATAAAGATTTGCCCTGTGGTAGGTGGGTGCAATCCATCAACCATCAATGTTATATTTTTTTTTATTTAACGTAAATCCGCATTTTATTGATCACGATCATCATTGCCAATTTTAACCATTCGGCGTTGTTTTTAATTCGGCTAATTTGCAATTCAGCGTTTTTTCCAGTCGGTGTTCTCACCGGATACCCGTTGTAAACATATGATTAACTTTTGCGGTAAGTCAATGTATTTTTTAATTCAAATCAATTCAACTCGCATTGTCGGTATTCTACAGTCGGCAAAGATTTGGCATGTGGTAGGGTGTGTAATCATCAACCCATGTATTTACATGTGAAGCATGTTTACAATTGTAAAAGGAACATTTGCCCCAACTGCATGTATATTTGTTTTCTTTAATGAAAAATGTGTGGAATTTACACATTCTTTTTCGAAGCAATTTGATTAAACATGATTGCTTTTTTATAACTACAATTTGTTTTTTCTCAAAATGTATTTCATGTATTAAAAATGTCAACACAAAAATGTGTTCGTACGAAATTCATACGCTGCACATTAAATCTAGTTTTAGTTTAAACACAAACGCTAATATACATGTATAATGTAATTCAACACGATTTAAAAGTTTTAAGCCGAAGCATTTCGTGTGTGAGCAATGCTAAGCAAACAATTTTCTTCCAATACAAACAAATAAATACTTTTGCTAGTAAATATTCTGATTAAGCCTAAAGTCATTTAACTTTTCCATAACCTATAAACTGCAATGTAAACAACTCTTGATCTGTTTTGTTCTGTGCTGGAAGTAACAACCAGCATTGTCATTAATCGACCCTTTGACAATGTGTCATTTATGAAACCATTTCAGTCTAAGAGATGTTAACATGACGATGAGTATTGGTTCTATTTATTTAAGAATTATTCTAAGAATGTAGTGACCTGAAAACGATGCAATTGTTTTGTTATTTTACGCAATTAAATGATAATATTTTGATACATATTGCCGGAAATAAACGTATTGCCACAGGTGATGATGTTGCGATAATTTTCCACTGGCTCACTTTGCGTTTTATCCTCAAACTTGAGATTTCCAGATGCCCCCATGATGAGTTCACTTCCGAAACGTTGGAGAACGATGCCGAAAGGAACCATTTTTGAATTCACTTATAATTAATATTTCATGAGGTCTGCCATCAGCGTGTGGGGCCAGCGCATGATGTATTCTGCAGTTTACATTTCGTGATTGCGCCGTTATAAATCATTTTAATCGCGTTTGCATTAATTTGCATACGAATGGGTAGTTCTCGCGTGCTGCTTCTCTCGTTGTGATATATTACAATGCCCTTCTGGCAAGCGTATCTGCCAATTAAATGTACGAATGCATAAGATTTTCTCGTAAATTTAGTTTTCTTGTTTGGACAAGTAGTCTCTAATGCAGACAGCCCTTTCTTTAACGCACTTATCAAAATGGAACAGTATAAAATATTTATCTCAACAATCTACATCCTCTGTGCTGTGTTTACCACATGCACGATACATTCGTAACACGAGAGATAAAATGCATGCATGCAAATCGTCTGCCTCAAAAAGAAACACATGCAGTATCTGCATTTGACTACATTTTAGCGATTTGTTCTCCATTCATTACCATTTGTATGACGGCTGTTTTACAAAGGTTTATTTCGGGTTTAGAGAGTGAATAACTGCATTACTTGTTTTTTTATAGATAAACTGTAAATTACGTGTTCTAATGTGTAAATTGCGCGCATAACCGTTGAATATTTCGAATTCTTAGATTGCTGCACACCTAAAATATTTCAACTAGAACTTTCCAACATGTGTTAAATACTGATTTTCGGAAAGTCATTTTTGCATGGTAATTCAACAATATCATCAGTATACATACAGGATGCAATTATCATTTCTGGCTTTTCAGTTAAGATTTTCATTTTTTAAGCTCATCACAAGCTAAACGTGTACATAATATTCACTTGGAAATTCATGAATTTATTTGGCTGAATGTTTGCTAAAACCAGCAGGCAAAAATCTAATGAAACATTAAAGACAAATCATTACCTATTTTAGCTCTTATTATCAAAGCGCACGTGTTGCATGACATAAATGACCTCAGCATCTAATCGAGGCCGTTACGACATCCGCGCTGTACTGTATGCATATTTATTTGGAATATTTTAAACTTCAATTTTTTTGTATTGAACAACTTTTTGACTTGTCTGAAAATAAGTGCTTATTTGGAAAACATGAGCAGAACGTGTTAAAACGCGTTTTTTGTTTTATAAATCATTGTGCAAGTGTTGTGGCCATAAGGAACAGAATGAGCGGCGGACATCCCTACAGTTCTAAATCATTCTCCGTACGCTGACAATGAGCCCAAGTACCACAGTGGCGCCAGACTTCTCTCCAAATGCCATCTAAATGTCCCCAGCTCCTCGAAGTAAACGCGCGAAAATTGTTCGTGGGTAATAAATGGGCGATGGCATGCCGGTCGTCTGTGCTCTTGCGAACCATAATCTGAAGTCAGTGTGGCGTGATGCACCCTTGACAGTTGGCAGTCCTTTCTGGAACGTCGAGGGTGCGTTGTTTGCGAAGAATTGTGCGGGAGCCTCCGAGCGGAAATGACGAATGCAGCGCCACTTACCCTTCGCCGCAGAACCCGCGCTGTGCCAGTTGGAATCTCTTTGCGGTGTAAGAAGCGGGCCAATCAGACGCACGCATCCATCCTGAGAGTCGATTCAGTTCCAAAATGGCCATAAATAATTTACCTCGTTTCAGATGCGAATCACAACGACTACGCCCTTGCAGGCGATCTCCCTTCAGAACATCAGAACATGTAAATTTACACGTGAAAACCACATGTTTAAAACATGCAGGCGACATGTCAAAACTGGCACGGTGACGTCGCCATCCAGGCGCATTCTGACTTTAAATGTCTTTCAAGGTGACCACCTGGAAAACGGGGAATTAAAATTAGAGGAAAAATCAGGAAAATATTAGGAAATTGTAGCAATTCTCAGGGAAATCAGGGAATTTTAAATGTGAAGAGAAATATGGTCTGAAATTCGTAACTTGTGACAATGTTTCGAACATTTTTGTTTACGTCATTCTATGCCTATAAATATTTCCAAGCAAGTTTCGCTTGAAAACATTGGCTGAAATTCATAGTTTAGGATGTCAAGTTTTCAAATATTTCCGCCTGCAGCGTTCTATTAATTTTCTTCAGCAAGCATTTGTTGAGAAATAGTAGCTAAATTCCTGAAATTCTGATTAATTTTTTAAACCTTTTCGCCTACCATGCGCGTTCCTTTAATTATTAATAGCCTATTTCGTATAAAGGCACTATAGGCAAAAATCGATGTTTTACGATCTCATTAACTAAATTCTTTATCAAATTTGTGTGAAGAAATTGGTTAAAATCCACTATTTGCGATTATAAATACGGTATTGAGCAAGTATTGAGCAGTATTAAAATTTCTATAAAATGTCATACGTATTCAGCAGATGAGTTGTTCTATAAAAATAATCCGGAAAATTTAAGGCAACATGACCTGGATCGGGTAAATATCAGGGAAATTAAGATTTGTAAAATGCGTAAGACATGATTTGCATTCGAAAGTTTCGTAATGGTAGTTTCGTTACATGCATAAGCTATGCTTAAAAACCTTTAGCAATATTTGCGTTGTACGGTGGGAATCATTCATGATCCATGTAAAACCCCGCATAAAAAAATCAAACAATGACATGGGCTAAGATTGCATACGAATTCGTGCCAAATCGGCGAAATGTTTACATGACACAGAAGGTACAGTGTACGTGATTTGCATGTGCAAATGAATGAAACACTGTGTCATGTTGTTATGCCCTGAATGTATGTATCTTCATCACTGAAGACATTCTGATCTTTTATTGGTTTTATTCAAAAGTGTCGTTAGAGAGAAGAATATCTGAGGATGTTTAGAATAAAATGCATGCACTATAGAACAAAATGTATACACAATATACGCCTATCTCCAAATATTTCTTATTTCGTATCTCAAAATATTTATTTAGATAATTCGAGCTGTAAACTTTTATGGATTACCTTTGTACTTGAGTGTAGCTTATATTATAAAAGCTTAACTTGAAACGACACGTAAAAATGTTTCAACGCGTTTTTTTCTTGCGTTTCACGCATATCATGCGTTAACATATTCATTTTCACGCGCTTTACTCATCAAATATTTAAGGTTTGAATTTCGGGGCTTCAACTAAGCCAGCATTAAATCAGAATAGGTTTAACTTAGATAAGACTTGACATTCCGTATATCGGAAAGCTCATTAAGTTTTCGAATACGTTCCTGATCGTAAACCTCCCAACATCGCCTTATGACAATGGCGAAGCATTCTTTCATGGCGATCGCATCCATAAACTGAAGAAAAAAACTATTAAAAGCAGGCAGCAAATGCATCAAACTTTGCTGGGCTCTTCTTGAATTGTTATTAATGCTTTTCGCTAAACGCCTTTGGCTGCATGCGTTTACGCGGGTCTGCAGATGGCCGATCCTATATTTAATTAACCCGGATATGGTGTTTCCTGAAATTATACTGATATATCCAACCAGCCTGCAAGCAGCTATCTAATATAGTCTCATATAGTGCGCGCTTTTTTACGACTTTTTCCGTTTCAATCTACAGGCTCTGAAGCAAACACATAGCATTCAATTGCGAAACCGAGTTCGGAGCCCAAAAATAGTAAAAACTTGGCATTTATTGAATATTTGTTGCTTTTATGACGGTCATGAAGACGAGGGAGCAGTAGGGGGAGTTCGCTGGCCTTTTTTTGTTTCGGTAATATCGGGTGCTATTTCTTTTTTGCACTTCAGGACCAAATTATATAGCCTGGAAGAAAAACACTGTCATCGCATCTACATTTTGAATCTTCGACATAGCCGTACACAATAATAGATGGCTTCGCCTCGCTCAGGCGCCTTCGGAAGATATTTGGGGCAAATGGATTTTACGGGAAAATGCAAAAGAAAAAAAGTTCGAAATGAAGCAGTTAACATGTGCGCGATTCCGAAATTTGCTGTTGGATGAACAGACGTCATGGAAAGAGAGACTGTAATGCGCTTGCAGATGGAGAACCACGACAGATGCAATCTGAACACCAGAATTCAGACCCGAACAGGCCGACATTACGGCGTTATTTATGCGTTCTGAACAACGAATCAGCAAGTTTTCTCGTAAAAATTTTTTTTTTATGGAAATTACTATTTGTCGAGACATGTCGGAATTGTGCGAACGCGGTAGTTTTAATGGATGGATGAAAGAAAACTAGTAACCGTTCAAATAGGGCTCGATTTTTGCCGAACTATTTAACGATACCCAGGGCAGTGAAGGCATGCAGATTACCTGAAGACGATAGGAAATATTGTAGAAATTCTGAAGCTTCAAGTAAGCTGATTGGGTGGTTGTATCCGGGTCTAACGCTCTAAAGCCCCGTCCACACCTACAAACATGTTTCACAAGAAACATGTTTGGACAAACAATGTTTTCAGATGAGTGTTTCCAGAAACTTGTTTTCACAAACATAGTGTCCACA
>JAQIXS010002617.1:0-21847 GCA_034700785.1 Rossiulus vilnensis
GGCATGCGCTTGATTTCAAGATGATCTGAACTAGCAATTATTGAAAATAAAATTGAAAGGTTTCACATACATACAGATCTAAATACGCGTGACTGTTAAGAACCAATAACCATGCTGTGACTAAAAATCGTCAGGACCACATTCCAACTGTAAGTGTACAACACTCATATCATATATACAGACATATTTTATAACAAATTAAGATCTCCACACATAAATTGGGCCAGTGTTTTACTTCGGCGCCAAGTGGGCTTCAAGATCCAGCACTCGAAATCTAGAAGATGAATTAGCTCTTCCACACCGAGCCCATTTCATACCCCATAAATAGTCTGAATCGCAACGACCGGAGGGAGTTTGACAAATTAGTTCGGGATGAAATTGTTCGGATCGAGACCCGGCCCCGCACAATATCGTAAAACAATAGCCAGCGTTTCGCCCCAAAAATGTTCCTGTATTTTCCAAAGAAGCTCCGAATAAGCTTATTTATGGCGAAGAGCTAAAGCATCTGTACATAACCGATGAAAGTGCATTAAGCATTGTTGTGAAGGCTCCTTCATTACCGTCTTTGAACGCTTGATTACCGTCTTTAGTGGGCTCGCAGGCTTTAATGAGGCCAGTCCATGCGCCTAATCCGAGGACAAGTACCCGCATCCCGATGCATTGTTCGGGTCGTGTCCTTATTTTTATAGATCCGGATGCTAGAGCAAATCGCGGGATTAGAGTTATGCACGCGTCATTAAAGTGGACAATGTCCGAGGAGGTCCAGAAGCTGGAGGAAAAACGTATCGCCAGAGTTATTAAAATGATGGCTCCATATTTTTCGGCTCATTCCGATTTTTGTGCCATAAAACAGTCGTCAGCCTGGACATGGCCAGCTCTTAATTAGCAGTGGCTGCCTTCGTCCATCCTCCGTTAAATCCCTCAGAGCTCCCTAATAGTCTCGCAACTTTTCTCCCTACGTCCGGGATTAAGCTTATTACTGGTGTCATGTTCACGTCGACGTCGCGCCAAAGATAATGCGCCTCATGAATAATTTAAAAGAAAACTTGCGTTTCAAATTCCTGACTTTCCCCGACATGCGTTGCGCGTAAGCCCGAAGATAATTACATGAAATTCGTTGACAAGTCGGCCTCGTGACATCCCTTTAAATTTCAGGAATGATGCAGTGCTGCCGATAGTTTTAGGTCACGCTATGAAGCAATTTGCACGTCAATACTAACAGAGACCTCGGCTTGCAAATTTGTCCAGTTTTATCAGTAATCTACCTTGAACCGCATGCTATTTACTCATGGAAAACCACTGATAGACCGCAATTTTGAGATGTATTATCAAATGAAATGAATCTTGATTCTTTAATCTTAAAAGTGTTGAATTAGGAGAAATTGCGTCAGTCTCTGCTGTTTTTCAAAGCATGTGCATTAATTGTCTAACTCCCCCTTAAGTCAAAAAATCTTTCTGTGGTTTCCCGGTTATTAAAAAGCAAATATGGGCCACATTTGAAATAATACGACTTATTCCATATATGCTTAGACCAGAAATTGGACACAAATGGACCTACATGTACATGTGTATGGCCATATAGGCCTATGGCTATTCACATATTGTTAATTCAATTATAAGTCTATAGAATTCATATAGGTTTTTACATCCATGCAGATGACATTTCCTGATTTGTTACTACTTCTTAATATGTCCATTCCTTGAAAATACAATATAGTAGCTTAAATTTAAAATTAAACGTTTTTTATGTTGGCATGCAATGTATTTGCTAATGAAATTGTCATTATTAGAAAATCGAATATAATCTACTTATTTAATGAAGTAATAACATATTTTCTGTGGTCATATATGACTATCTAAAGTTGACATGTGTGGCGATCTAATATATGGCTGATATATGGTCATTCGTGTCATGTTTAACACCATATATTGTCCTATTAAACATTTCTACCTGGATTAGCTACATTTATTTTTAACAGATTGAATAGAAATAGATATAATTTTAAAATGATGTAAAGCAGCAAAATAATTATTTACGTATTGTCGGGCCTTCCATATAAATAATTGATGACATTTAAACGTAAACTTAACAACCCGTTTAAACCTGGAGTTGCAATATTTTGTATACAGTATTTACAATAGTCTCTTAGATTCAAGTGCATCGTGCTGCGATAAAAGTAAGGCACTCGTAAGATTGTGATAATGGATGCATTAACTCTCTTAGCATTCTGCCTCATTACAAGAATTCATTTAGGAAATGTTAGGGAGCATTACGATGTTTACGTCACTTTCAGACTCAAATACATTTATTTTGTGTTAATTTGAATTTCCTAATTTCACTCTCCTCGCTCTCTCTCTCTTTTGCTCTTGCCAACCCTTCCCTTGGTTCACAGCCGCAAGCGTCAATGATAACATCTCATGCATAAATTACAAACTTGGTGAAGAGCTGCGCGGCTAAATGCACAAGTTTGAAGTTTTACCAGCAGCCAATCCTATCGTTTCGTTCGCTCAGTCCCCAACGCCAAGACTTTTTAAGTTGATTTCCTGAGGTTCTATCACATTGTCTACATCGAAAGTCTTTGACTGCTCTCAGTGCTCTGATTAGGCTAATGACAACCATTTGCTCTATTGTACACTTAAAATGCACACACCGCAACACCGATAATGAATTGCTTTAATAGACGCTAAACAGGCTGCCGGGTTTTGCATTTTATGCGCTTTATAGTGCACGATGAGAATATTTATGCCCGCGAGAAGTCGCTCTATGGTTGCGTGGCAATCTGCCCCGAGAGACTTCCAATTAATGGCACCACTTGATTTGCCTATTAAAGCAAAATTTGAATTCCGATCACATCTTGGGGGTTACTCCAGAAGCGACGAACGCTGACGTTGACCAATTTTGAAAGGAAATGAGGGCAAAGGATATTTGTTCTGAAGTTCTTTATTCATAGTTGGTAATCGCTCGCTATCTTGAAAGAGCAGTGTCCTCAAACTTTTGGGTCTCAGGTTCTTGCTTTACACTCTTAAAATTATACGATCTCCCTTTGATATTGCACCACTACTCGAAGTGGTAGTTTCAAATGGGTCTTTTCAATCTGAAGTTTGAATCCTTATCAAAAAGCTTTTCGTTAAGTGTCACATTAATCATATTTGCACTGGAAATGGATATTTTATCTGAATCGGGATCATTTGTAACTCTTATAGCCCTTCCAGTATAGAAGAAAATTTGAACAAGTCTGTAATCCTTTATTTGTTTTGATCAAACTTTTCAGTACCCTTTTATATTAGCAATTTTAATCGTGTCATCTAATGACAGCTAGCTATTATACATGTAGTTGACAAAGTTTTTGAACACGAAAGGTTTAGCAGCTTGCAAAAGTCACTTGAAACAAAACGGGGAAAAAAAGAAGCTATCACTTTAGCGTTTATCAAGAGCCATTAACCGAAATTAAATGTTTCCCGCAGAATTTTAATGGTAACTAAGTCAGTATGCAAATAGAAAGAAAACAGGCCGAATATTCATAAGCGTAGTGAAGTTGATTAAACATTTGCATATAAATACGACAGTACCGAATATAACGAATGAGTTTTGAATAATTGGGTGCATGTTTCTTATTGACTGGATGGTGGGTTAGACGCTTTTAAGGATGAGGACCTCGACATAATCAATTTATTTTTTAATTACATTTTGCCGCTTTTATCTATGCGTGCTCCCATCAGAAAGAAGGGCTAATTGAACATTTTCTAATCTAGGAGCCATGTGACTGTGAACGGGAAAATTTATGAAGATAAATAGAACTAATTGCGTCTAAAAGAAAAGAGCAGATGGGGGCGCCACATTTATATATCCCATATGCACCACCATAAATTACGCGCTATAGCTTCCAGCTAATTACGACAGTCTAATTAAACCCGAATTATTGATTCAAAATTTCCCGTGATCTCGGAACAAAATCGACACTCAAACTTCTGTTTTAAGAAAACTTGAACTTGCCCTGCACGACACTGGCCGACCGTCAACGTTTTCCGAATTACTTTATATTGATACGTTTGTTAAATGTGATGACGGAATGATATAAGACAATTGGGCATGACATAGCCATTTGGGGCGTTATATAGAAGACGTTGGTGATTATAGATTTCATGGGGGCCAGCGATCAGTACACACAGTATAGCCTATACTCTAGTTTTTGTCGTGTGCGAAATCGAAAGCCCCCAGGTGCAGTGCATGTTGTCAATAACGACCATTCACGCGCTAAATACCTGCAGTACGTAAACATGACATGTTTTTCGCCTATTTTTTTGAATGGATGTCGTTCTGTCGTATAAAGACCCGGGAGGGATCATGCATGAGCTATATATGACCATATATTGACATAGCAATGAATAGCACCTTTAGGTGACAAAATTTGATTTTTTTCATGCAACATTGCCTGTAGGTATTAAATTTTGTTGATGTAAAATGGTTAATTTTGAATCTAGCTTGTTGTGATGTTTTTAAACTATACTACACTTAAAATTCTATTCAGAAATATCCTCCAAAATTTGATCGAACATGTATAATTATTTTATATATATTATTACACCAGAGTTTCTGCGTAAGGCAATCTCATTGCAGTTCGCTTCTCTTAAGTACTGTACCGCATGCCAATATAATGTTTTAATTTTAATATAAGCTACTGTTATTATATTTTCTAGTATCCCATATCTGTAAATATATCGCCAAATATGGATGCAGACATGTTTGTAAGAATGTAAAAATGCTGCACATAAATATGTATGACCATATACGTTTTTATGGATTTAAATAAACAGTGTATGGACATGTACAGACGAATCGGTATATATTATAGCTACATAAGTCTATATGTGGCCAATTTCTGGTCTAACCATATATGGAATAAGTTACATATGGTAAATATTTACTTTTTACACCCGGAAAGTGGTCATTTATTGGTTATTGTATTTCTTAATATAATTATTTGTTTAAACAACGTCACCTAAGGGCGTAATTTATCAACCATTTTAATCCTCTAATACGAGTCACGCACTTAATGACCGAATTAAAAATCACTTTTATATTATTTGATTATGATCTAAATGTATTTTAAGGTCAAATGTCTAACTCAATATAACAGATGTCATTTATATTAAATTATTACAATTGAATTATATGTGTATTTTATCCTAGTTATTAAGACGGCAATATTAAAATCATCTGGATTGCATATATTTGTGATAATAAGAAAGGGGGAGCTCCACATTTGCTTTATGGTCATGGTTCAATATTTTTAACCACAAAACGAGCGACCTTTTTATGCTTTAATAATTTCAAACCATGGGAGATTTAGGTTTCGCCATGTATAATGAGCGAAAGAATGGCACGCATGTACATCAGCAAGTAGGGCTAGTTCTCTTAGTTGATTTATTTCCCAGTTATGGGAAAGGTTCCACCTGGCGTTTTTTTCTTTGTCACGGCGATTTATTTGAGGATTGTTGCGCATGTGTACTTTTAAGTAACAAACACGGTGTTATCTTGTTCAAACTCGTTGGGCGACACATTATACAAGTACGAGCTTACAGAGCAAGAGTTATTCCAATGGCGCTTTAAGATGCTTAAGAGACAATCGTCATCTGCATGAGATAAAATCGATTTTATTTTAATGTCGTAACCGCTTAGTCCGCATATTACCAACTTAAGCCGATTTTTCACGGGTTGAATGGGTTCCTCTTTCGTGGCAAATTGTCAGTGGAGCATTTGAATATTTTCACACTGCGGTCTACAGCAACAAATAGAATTGCGTGAAGTTAACGAAGTGAAGTACAGCTGGTCGAAAGTTTCCTTAAAGTTGGCACTATCTTGATAATCCAATCTCAAAGAATTCATGAAGGCAGTGAAAAGGCAAGTTGATTTTCTTCGATACTTCTTCTTCCACAGAGCGGCGAAACTCAATCACAGTAGATTTCGAGCGGACCTGATGATCGACCTTTTGATGTCATTGTTGGTGGTCATTTGTCTGTGGCGGTGACCGCCATGCCCATTAATGCCGAAGTGATTGCTCATCAACTGATGCCAGGAGGACATTAGACCTTGACGAAGATGCAACATTTATAAACCTGGTTAACAAGAGGTTTTTTATTAGTGCCCAATGTATTTCCCATACGAATAGCAGTCCTTGAAATGCTGAATGTGCCCGTTAGAAACAACATCCTGGTGAAGTATTTGAGGAAAGTGATTGAATTGGGATGCTGCGATTCCCCGGCTGGCCGTGTAATAAAAGAACGATAAGCAAATACTGCTTTATATGGCAAAGGCCAAATTACACGTGATGTCCAGTCGATAGCAACGGCGCTGAAGGAAACCTCATGAACGTCACCAATAACAAACCACATTAGGCTAAAATAGTATCTGCTACACACATTAGTTCACATCGCATTTTATATGTTATATATTCGGGCCTCAGGCGAATAGAAAGCATTTCCGGCTTCAATGAAACACATGCATTATTTAAGGTTTTTAGCGCAACACATTCTCCAGATTGGTTGCATGAAATTGGACCTGAAAACTAAAATGAATCGCGATGGCTTCTTTTGAAAATGCATATTGACAAAAGTTAGATGGTGAATTCAATCTCGCAAAAACGCACTAAGAACTTTATGATTCGATCCTATTTCCTGGAGCAAAATCTTGAGCATTTCAATATCACTCGGGACTACCGAAACCCCTGAGCAATCCTTGATGAAAAGGACATAAAACTGAAAATGAATACTGGAACACGAGCAGAAAACGAAACTGCTTATAACATGATCTCGTCCAAGGGGCCCTCTGAACCAATTCTAGCACGCAACCTCATCAAAGCAGGGCAGGAATGGCTCTTTAACTGCTGGTGGGTAACATTTAGCGGTTGATAATCTGCTTTTGACTTTGAGAATGCATCCCATATGCCGTAATGCCATTGCATGGATGGTCTCCAAAGACTAGGAGATACCAGGCTTGTCCATTGTTACAATTGTGTTAGCCTGCGGCGTCAACGTTATTCGTTTTAGACATGACCGTAAAGCCTTTCTAACTAAGAGGCTTCGGCTAGGCTTTTACTTTCAGATCCATAATTATACCTATAAAAATTTGATATTAAAAATTATAGCTTTTATCTCGTGTAATGAATGTGGTTAGCCTCCTGTGTGTTCTGCAACCCAAAATCATATCGAGGTCTGGAAAAGTTTTTCGCTGTCTTTGCCCATAAAAACGCCAGATTATAGACAAAACCAATCAATACGAAACGCAGGAGTGCTATATCGGAATATGGGGAAGAAATCATAATAGCAAATCAATCCGGGAAAAAAACTAGCTAGTGCTTCCCGTTGCAAGTCTGACTATAGCGCCCATCTTTTAATCCCTGGGGATATGCAACAGGCAAACAAGGACGATACTTTCAAGATGGTTACAAGTGATGGATCTAATAGATCAGTGCAACGATATCTGGCATACGAGGGCCCTTGGGAAATAGGAGGCAAAATGCAGCCGTGCTGTTTTATGCAATTTCCTATATTTTTCTAGAAATATGGGTTCTTTGGGGCACACTAAACTTGCACAGTGATTGCACAGCGGGATGTGCTACTGGGAGAAAGATATTATTGCACTGTTTTCATGGGGAAAAAGAGAGAGCATCTTTTAAAGTTTATAATCATAAGCAAGAAAGAAAAACTTTGGAGCACACTCATAATCTGAACCATTGGAATATTCGAGCATACGAAGTGATTTACTGCAAGTGCATATACAGAGCCTCTAATGATCGCTTCTTATAACACAATTAGAGAGTGGATGTAATTAACGATAAGTAAATACATTGCGCCAAATATAAGCTTACTTTAAAGCGTAGGTTATTTAAGACCGACCCAAAAATACGATCAACATGCAAAAAAATTACACATATTTGCTTCTTATTCTTATTTTAACTGCTACATTATTTTTCTCCGATTACAATCAGTTGTCTACTCTACTAGGCCGGACTTATTTATTATAATTTTAAAATGCCCCCTTTTATTTATAAAAAAAAACTTGTGCAACCTCCAACCCCCATTTTCAGAGATTTCACTGAAAGGAAAAAACTCGTTTTCGAAGAATTCATAACGGCTTTTTCAATTGTTTACGGGACATTTGCAAATTATAAAAATAACTCAGACCCTAATATCAAATTAAAGCAAAGTTAAAGCAAATTATTCAAGAGGAGTTACCTGACACGTGTATTAGTTTCAGATCTGATATTTATATAATAGTGTTGTTCTATACTATTAAAGGAGCAATGCTTCCAAATATTTGCACATTTTTGTAAATTTTATCTTGAAAACAGGCCTAAGGATGTCACAAAATAGTTTTCGTAAAAATTACCATTTTAGAGAGCGAAAAAGCAATTTTGATAGGTTTCGGGTTTAGGAAAACTCATTTAGAAGTTTGGACAACCAGATTGCATCTCTACGAAATAGACCGCGCCCCCTCACAAGGATTATTAATCGTCTAGTCGATGCTCACTGTCTTTCTCGTACTAAATGGATTGATGATGTCAACATGTTGTAAACATTGTAACAGTCTAATTATAATTCGCTGGGTCTTCAAAGGTGACTTGACATAACATATCTGTCAAAATGCGAATCCGTTGATCTGCAAAGTCTTCAGTTGGAGCATCTAATGATTTGTTTCTTTCTTTCATAAATGAAAACCTACTTAGCGGCAACAAAGCACGGACGAATATTCAAACAGAAACGTTGAAGGCATTCAAATTTAATTAGGCGCAACAAAACAGCAATTTACGTAACAACATCACGAGCTACTTCTTTAGTCCTCAATGTCATTAGATCGTTATGCTTAAGTTAACACGACCATGCCACCAGACCGTTGCTCAGTTACAGGCATCTTTCTCTGGATCAATGAAACTGTTATACATACACACATTTCATTTATCATTGAACTAAACAAAGTAAGATAACTGATGTTAACAATACAGAACTCTTTGACTTTTCTATTTCTTTAGTCTGGCATTGTTTTTTTTAAAGATCTAGCTACTTCTTTAGCATTACATTCAATCGCATCCGTGTATATTTTTAAAGCATTCACTCAAAGGACATCCTGATGGAAATAGCAGATATTGGTAGTAGAATAGTAGCTATACAGTGGTTGACTATAAGTACATAAATCCATATACCGTGAATATTTATGCATTCTTACGTATGCTCATATGCATGTATGTGAATGTCAATATATTTACTAATATGGCCATGTCTTTACCTGGGAAATGCAATGTATGATGGGTACACAACTCATAAAATGGCAATTTACAGGAGAAGCAAGTTTGTAATCGTTTTCTCATAGAGCACCATTGTTTCAGAAGTGACAATCTACCAGTCCTACAAAATCTATAATAAGAAGTCATTTCGCTTAATGCAATACCGCTTTAAACAGGAGATTGGCAATTTTTGATTTGTGTCACTGTTGAAATACGTATGTCATTATGTTAAAATGCAAATATTCCTGTCAGTGTATATCCAGTGGCCAGCATTACTATTGTAATTAAATGTTTCCCTTATTTATATATCCATTACTAATTATTTTAAAGCACGTAGTAACATTTATGGTATATTTAATTATGTCATGCAACATTTTGACATTTGACCATGTAGCCTATGTACGTATTCATGTTTACAACAGTATATTGCAACTATTTAAAGTTGACATGTGTGGCGATGTCAATACATGGCCTTACATGGCTCATACATATTTGGCCATATTCAACAGCTTCTTCCGAGTATTTTGTACACAGTAACATGATCAATACATTTACATGCATGCAAAAGTTTAATGAAATGATAAGGAGAACGGATAAGAGGGCTCAGTAAGGAAGGGGAATATTTCCAATTGACAACAGGCACGTTCCTTGGATATCTCGTACATATTGCTCGTTGGAGATAAAAGATGACGCAAATTGGAAATCAAAAACGCTTCAAGGTTGTTTACCAAATATCGCCGAGCTTGCTTTGCTAACAGAATCGGTGAATACCGGTCCACTTGCAAGCCGCTACGTTGTAGTTTACATTGCAAAGCCATACTTTTAATAACATGTAGTGGTTCGAAAGAGCATCTTCGCTTTTGTCCCCGGGTTTTCATTAGCTCATTCAACCGATTTTATTTGGATTTCCAGAGGAAATCAGAGATCCCAGTTGGCTCGCAGCGTTGTGAACAGCCATCCCAGCCAGCAGCATCAAACCTTTGATGAATCTGATGGCCGCAATACCACGCACACGCTGCCAATGCACATTTGGAGTTGCAGTAATTGGGGCAACCCATGCATGGCTTGCGAGAGCAACGCAAATAATTGATATGGTGAAAGAGAGAGAGAGAGAGAAAGAAAGAGCGAAACTCAATCCTTTGTAATAACGTCATTCGAGCAATCCCAAGTTAAAAATACATTCCAGCACAAGATATGGGCTATTTATTTTTCTTGCCATATAAACAGGAATGAAATAAGATCAAGCCATGGGAAACACTGCGATATGTTGACTATCATGCATGCCAATATTGAAATCCTCAGCAACGGGGGCACTGAAGCACAATCGCTCTGGAATGGCACAATGCACGCCTTTCAAAGAGGACTGCACAATGCCGGCTTTTTATTCAGCTTTGGCATTATTGCTAGTTTTATTAAACGTATGCATCATCTGTCTTGCCGGGCATGAAGGACAGCCCGAAGGACAGCCGCGGAATGATAATCTTGCCTACAGGAACATATAGGCGATCTGCCATATGATAAACGTATTTACATGTAGTGAATATATTTCAAAAGAATTTAAGTAGTCGGAAAACAGGCTGCTTTAACGCACGATGGTGGTAATCAGGTTGGTGTGACCTCATCTGGGCGGTTATTATCATTGCAAAATCGAATTTCTTGTATCTCAAACGGATGGAAAAGTTAAATATTGCCATATATTTGGTTATAATATCCTATAACTGATCAAGTATGCGCCATATATGCCCATTTACACGTGCATATATGGCAAAGCCATTAATGCACTTGTGAGCCATTGATAAAGCCATATAATATGACTGCATATTTGCTCATACAATGCACATGCATATGGAAAAAATGCATAGTAATATCATTTTATTCAATATGTGAATTTAGAGCTGAAAGCAAGACAGCATTAAAATACTAAGTAAACATTGTTTGCACTTAACATTGACCGAATGTATTTTTTTTATTTTAAATTGGTTAATGTTAAATCTAACCTGTTGTTATGTTTTTAAATTGTTCATCCCTTGAAGATGCCTTCATAAATGTCCTCTAATTACGACATATTAATTCAAATTTGATCTTATCTGTATATAGTATCGATTTTATTATAGCATTATGTTGAATTTTCTACAAAAGAAATTCTAATTGCTGCCCACTTTCCTTGAGTAAAAATAACAGATGCCAATATACAGTTACGAGTAAACAAGATTTTAACTTTCTATAAGTTACTGTTTTGTATTTTCTAGATATGTTGACGTACAGAATTTGGTCATGCAGATGTGAGATATACATATGTATGGAAATAAATGGATTTTATGGACATAAGCAGTATATGGGCATAAATGAATGGACATACATGGTCATAAGCAGTATATGGGCATATATGAATGGACATGCATGGTCATATTGCAAATGTCTATATTTAATTTTTCCACCCGGGAATAGCTATCTTTTGCAAAAGTATAAGGAAAATGGATCAGTGGTGGAGCCAGGGATTTGCGCAAGGCACGTGTTCTGTGCATCTTTCCAGCTTCTTCAGAAAATCGTTTAAATTCCCTTAAGATCAAGCCAGCGTGTATTTATGTGGTTTAGCTTCCGTCTATTTTCAATGCTTTCCAATTCTTGGCTCATTATTTATCTATGCGCTCGTTAATATGGATTTGCGTAAAATATTTGAAAAGTATGGTTAAGCTGCTTTCAAAATAGCAAACTAATAAACGATAAATCTCTTTAAGAGGCGTTTAGACAAACTTAAATTACTTTATGTATTCGGAAATGTATTAAGTATAAAAATATACAAAACCTGTTACATTTAAATTACAAATGATTGCACATTTTTTTCGAATAGCTGGAAAATATTAGAAAGTTTTTTAAAATGTTATCAGAAGTAATTTCGATGCATTTAGAAGGTGATTAAGCACGTTTGGTGCGTAGCATCTTATTAATGAAATTGTTAATACCGTAGTGTAATATAAAAAATACGAATTATGGAAAGAATATTAAAATATCTAAGAAGGATTATTAAAAAGATTGAATATCGATTGGCATAAGTCTATCATGTCAGACGAGTGCAAAAACGGGGTTCGCGGCACCTGATATTGATAAAAAACGCCGTAAAGTTCAATTTTTTACTTCCGGTGCGAGCGCCATCAGGGAATAATAAAAAAATTAAATGATAGATTATTTAGACCCTTTGAATAATTCATGTAAATTAAGGAGGAAAAATCATGCTCGAAATCCCTTTAGCATCGTTCAAACGTGTTCCGTCGCGTGGGGATTTGCCGCGAGGCAAAAAACTTGAAACAAAAAAGCAACAATCACTTAGTCTTGTTAAAAGCATTGTAAGAGTAAGCTCTAATACCGGCATTAAGCATTCAGCGGCTCGTAATATCTCTTTACGGGTTATATCTCCACGCCATACCCGGATGGAAAAAGTATAAAAAACCCTATTAGCATTTCCTATTCTAAAAACTAAGCTTTCACAATTTCTCACCACATTGCAAATCAGGATTCGTGCTAGTAAACAGGCCGTCAGCTACCACTGTAAAAAATCACCATTAAAGTTCAAAAACGTTGGCCACGATTGCGCCATTTTTCGGGGGAAGAAAAGAAAATGAAAACATGCGTTTCCAAAACGCATCGAGGGCTTAACGTCCTTAGCGCCAAGCAATAACATATTTTATGCTAGACTGCGAAACCAACTGGTTTTTTAATGCATCCAGAAGGCAGTAGGAAAAATGCAGTACATGCTCGTGTACATACGAAAGCCATTAGCGACTTCACTATCTACAAAAACCAGCCAAATTATGTCTTTCTCTTCATACTCGTTTGTTGCAAAAATGCAAATTTCAAATTTCTAACAATAGTAACTCGTAATGTTTCGTGGGAATGGCAAACTCTAAAAACAATGGAAAAATGTTATGTGCACCAAGTTTTGTACTTAAAAAAACTTTCTCTGATAACATCGCTTTGCAAAAGTAAATAAACTGCACAAGAACAAAAGCAAAAGTGGGTTTACGCCTTTTAAGTACAAAAAGCATGGCAATTATGGGATGAAATTTTGATTAAAGTTTGGATTCAACGACGAGGAAACAAACTTCCTGGTTGAGGTATACCCGGGTGGAAAAGATGAATATCGCCATGCATGCTGGCCATTTATGGAAAGCATTACATACTAAAATTATCTGAATTTAGATAGGTAAACCAGTCTATTTTCTTGTATGATTTTTTCACTTAACATTGCTTAAGGTTTTTGCACTTCCCTTAAGCAAAAAAATGCAAAGCTTTGATTTTTTTGTACATAAACTTTATTACAATTAACTGTATTATACTGTACAGGTATGAACAAATATAAATGTATGCATGATCAAATTTGTAAATTATGTTGATATAAATATTTGGTTGTACGTAATAATATAAAAACATGGATTTTATAGATTTATGCAAATAATATATGCTTCTACATGCATATGAATGAACATACATATATATGAACATAAAGGTCTATTTGTGACCAATTTCTGGTGTAACTACATATACCCATTTACTTTATACAGGGTATTGTATGCGTACAAGTAATTATGGAAATTTATTGAGAATGTATTTTAAATACCCTTATTTATAGCTACGTTTGACAATATATGCGATAAAAATAGGTTAATAACTCATGACATCGCGACGATTGTACCAGCCCGCATAAGCGAATAGGCAGAATTGAATTTGACAAGCGGATCGAAACTTTCAGAGGTTAATAATTCATGTCTTGAAGTTATTCACCATGAAAATTTGGTTCCATGAAAATTAAGTCCAATCACGTATGGTCTGCTGATTTCAGTGCGGGTCATTTATTTTGCCGTGGCTGCATTGGAAAGATAAATTATGACCAGTGATTTATGCTTGGTTATGTATCTGTTTGTCCCTTTTTTAAATAATGAATGTGACATTGATGAAGCGGATTCAAAACGCTCTCTTGTTTCTGTAAAATCCGGTTTTCATCACACACGAAGAGCTTTACCTATAGCACCACCAAATTAAAAAAACTTTTTAAATTAATTTAGTGTGTAGTGCTAGGAATAAAGTTTGAGATATCGTCTTCTCAATTTGACCTCACCTCATCAAGTTCTAAGAAGACATTTGTTTGCTTAAAAATGCAGCTTCTGAGTTGCAAGATGTGCGCAACTATATCCATCCGGGGCCTATCCATCTTTCTGTACCATCCATCATCGTACTGATCCAATTCTAATTATATTCGCGTTATTTGTGATTAAAACATGTGTCAAACTCAGCATTCACGTGTCCCTTTACACATTTTACAACACACATGCTTAGAAAAAGATGGACAAAAGTTTTTACCTTTTAAGACACTTTGGTGAACGGCTAATGAATGTCATTAACACAGAAAAAAATCCATTTTGTATCGCATTCATAAGACTACTTTTCTCACTTAATTGAGGTTGCCTAAAGTTGCGGAAAATTACTAAATTGGTATTGCATGAACTGCTAAAGGGATTTTCCTGAAAGGATGAATTTTTTCTCCGAAACCCAGAGCTTACTGTTGTGGGGAAAATCATAGTAATTAATGCGCTGAAGGCGAAGGCAGGAAATGATAACTGCAATAAAAAAGGCCAAAGCACTGTCTGGAGACGACATTGCATTCAAGCTTTTAAAACTTTTTTTTCCAGTTGTGGCTCGTTTTTTGCTAATACGGTTTCCTGTTCTTCACAATTTTCATTGATTATGAAGCCGTCGCCACAATTTTCGCTCACAGCATTATAGTCAGTATATAATATCCTCAAATCATCCATTCTTTACAAACGCTCAGTAGATGGCAAAATAACCCAGATAAAAAAGTTGTTTAAGAAGAAAATAGACTCGTTTCCATTGAGAAATAAAACTTTTTCTGATTTGAAAGAAGAAGCCCAGAAAGTTATTTAAGAGGGCATTAAATCTTTTGGAAGCTCGTTGATGCAATCAGGGAACAGATAGAGATGTAGTTGATGGCTTAAAAATACGCAGTTTCTATCGTTCTAGAAAAAATATCAGATAAATGAAGCCTTTTTTCCCCAAAATCCATTTAATCACCCCAACCGCCCAAAAGAAACTTTCGCCTCAACATATAATTAATTTCTTTTTAAGGAAGATAAATGGTAAAATACATGTATCGCCAGAAACCATTACATTTTTTTTTAATATTTCGAATGGTCGAGAAACTGGTACAACAGGTATAAACTAATAGGCAATCATAAACCCCTTTTTCTAGTTTTGAAATCAATTTATCGCCATCTGGTGTCGTGGAGGGATTAAATATTGTCGGGTTCTCCATTCTGAGAAGCCTAATTGAAAATATTGCATTAACAAGGGCGTAGCAGATAAAAAAACCAGAGCGCCTATGAAATTCTCCAGTCTCAAATGATTCTGTAAACCACACCATTCATCAAGGCACTGACAGTAAAACATCTGCAGAGATCTCGGAAACCACAAGCTTGTTCGTAGGCAAACTTGAAGCTTATTAACTTAATTTTACTTAGTGGAAAATTCAATTTATTTGCTCAATGTTCTGAAAGCTTGGATCGTGGAAAACACGAAATGACACAACATTACCCTGAATTGTTCTAAGCACTAAAACATAAATATTCATTAAAACAGACAATAATGTCATTTGTATAGCTAATTCGTACATTAAATTTGAAATCATCAAATCATTTTCCATATTTTTTCAAGAATAAATGAAATCAAAACCAATCGAGTACTTGCACCGAAAAGCTGATAAAAAATGGGTTTTATGCTTACATTGGATCTGCATGAACATTTAGGGTATATGTGCAAAGAGGTTTTTTCTCCAAAATAGCTTTAAGGTAAGCTAAATACCATGATGAAAAACGCCTGAACAAGGTCTGATAAACAACGTACAAGGAATAAGGAAAGACTAAGACATATATTTTCCTGTCCATGTACTCATATTTACAAATAACTTAAGCTTTATATGCATCTTATCTGTTAACTTAATTTAGTAATCTTTGTAATGAATCAGTTAAACTTGCAGCAAACCAAAAATGCTAATCATCGTTATATCGTACGAGGATCAGCTTGAACCGCAGCGAGCGACCATTAAGGGAAGGAAAACAGCACTTCCGGCAATCACGATAGCTCCGTCCTTCTTGATGCACTTCATCGTTATTTTGTCGAAATTCTCCGAAAATGCGACGGCACTTACTCATATGTAATTTTGGACGCAGCCTGGAGCGGACCATTATCCATGTTGGAAGGTGCCAGACATCAGCGGCTGCAGATTTCGCCATGGGCAAATGTCTAAAAATGTCTTGACGTGTGGTTTTCCATATGGGAAGGGTTGAAACGTTGCCTTTGTTCTCCATTTTGCCAGTGGGATAAAGGACTTGGCCACAGTGGAGAAAGTAAGTCCTGAGGATCTCTTGGGCAAGCAATCAGACGTGAAGCCCGATTGAATGAGCTGAGCGATTACGTCTCCAGGACATGGTCAATCGCGAGAAAAATTATTGTTGCCGTAATGGACTTTTGTTTATTTCCTTAGCTGAGCACAAAACAATGGAAAACGCCTAAGCCCCGTTATAAAACACGAGTGACTTAGCCTCGTCCAAGGCTTTCTTACCCTTAGGACAACGCTCTGGAACATGTTAGGAAGATAACGACCGCACACAACTAGGATGCAGTCAACGGAAATGGGATTTCTGACAAAATTCAATTATTGTTATAGGGAAGCCAATTTTAGCGTGGCAACAGTCAGAGTCCAGAGATGCCAAAACACGAATATTCTTGACAGCATTAACACGGATGTATGCATTTGTGCATAGGTCAACTCTTGCAGAACGTAGGCTATGAATAGGATAATTTGTTGGATTTGACTCTAAGGGCGTGTTCACATTATCCTTTATTATGCTTCCAAAGAGGTTAATTTGCATCCTTGTTATTTTTCTATTCCACAAAACATTATCAAAAGTGCTTAGCATCTGCTGCCTTCCTTTGGGAGAGACCATGAAGCGTAACCACTAATTTCCGGAAATGCCTTGGAATTTAGCGTATTATGGTAGATTCTTTATATTAAATCGATCCACGCCCATTACCCATTAACCAATTTGTTTGGCAACAATCTAACTTGGGGTGCATATATCTTGCTATCTCTGCATACCTTCATCAGCCTTAATGCACACAAAGCAAATAGAAAAAACTGTATGTAATCCATTAAGTGAAAAGCAAACCCTTAGATCATAGACGACAACATTTTCATATTTTCTCGTGTTTAGACTTATTGTGATTACACGACAAAATTATTGCCTATGGCATCTAATGATTTCATTACAATTTAGCACCCACATATCTCATTAACGCCAAGGAGTTTCATGTAGAAAATGATACATAAATAGTAAAATTCATATTCATATGCCTTCAGAGTTGTAACACAATCCGGAAATCAGTAGCTTTCTTTGATACTGGGTGAACAGCATTGCAGCAAGCCTGGAGGCAACTGGTATTACTTTATACATGTACAAAACTAGTGAGGCTTTAAATGATTTCGTTTTCATTTCATATTTCAAGATGGATGCACAAAAAACAAAGATTTACTGCAATGAACGGCATTTATAATCTTGGAACTTTCAGTGCAGATTACTCCAGGCAATTTAAATTGCGCTTCTTCAGGGACTTGAATTTTAAAATGTCAGGGAATTTTTTAGGTTAATGAAATGTACGTCGAGTAAAAACAATTTTCTACAAAGGCTCAGAACGTACCACACACGCCTCTGCAAATTGCTGGCAATGCCTGAAGAAACGTAGTTTGACATTCCTCTAAACAGGGCGCCATTCCTTGCCAGGGCACATCCTGCAGGCACATCTGCCAGCAGCAATCTTTGAAACTTCGAGCACGTACAAGAAACTGGATCAACCTCGGCTTTCGCGGCTTCCACAGCCCCATATTTCTTGTCAGAGGCCTGGGATTTCCAGTCTGAATGCGAAAACAAAAAAATCTGGCCATTTTTATCCTTGCCCTTTCCACGTATTCGTCTTCGCCAATCACGTCTCTTCTCTTGCCTTCCCCCTGCTCTTCTTTTCCAGCGCCAACATTCGCTGAGGGAAAAGGCCAAGGCGATCAATTGACCGAAACTCCCATCTGTTAGTTTGGGCAGTCTATTTGAAAGACCCTAAGGGTCTTACACCATGTGTTACCATGCTGCAGCGACCAGAAAAAAAACGGGCTTGTGCGAGCTTGACAGAACCGAACAGAAAATGCGCGGCTCTTGATTAGTGACTCTTTACCTTTTTTCCATACAAAACTCTGAAGCATTTCTGAAGAGAAAGGCAGAAAAAAAACAAGTTAGATGCTAATCCTGCCAATGACAAGCCCGAGTAATCGATCTCCTTGCTTCAGCATAGAGATACATTGGATTTTTATACGAAGACTTCGAGGAGCATTACTTCACCCGCTCTTCCTCCCTTTCAACTCCAAGCGCACTCAACAAATAATCGATGGGACTAAGTTTGAAAAACAAAAACGAGAATGTGCATGCTTCGTGTTCCTAATGCCTCTAATTGTAAATTAATTAGATGGAGCGTCGACATGCGCAGCCATTTTTAAGAAGCAGTTGGTGAAATCAAGAGGGCTCTGGCTCTTGCAATGTGAAGGTTAATAAAACCGGCTCGATTATTGCGACTGCAAAAAAGCAGTAGGTACTAATTAGGCAATTCGGTTGAATGAGGTCGTTAGGCGGTCTATTTTATAATCTGTTAAAAAGCAAGATAGGTCTCCAGCTGCGGTGATGATGCCAGGTGGCGCTGCCTTCAATATTGATGATTACATATTGGGAGCCAAGAGAAAGATGAACAATGCTACCTACATGTAGCTGTGGTCTAGTGACATTTTGTTGGTCATTTCATATCTGAATTCCCTAAGCAAATCTGAGGCTAATGAAACGATTCCCTTTAAGTCGATGTTTCTCAAGATAGACTAATAGCCTACCCAAAGAAACTTCTATTGATAATGAAAAACATTGGGGCAGTTCGATAGATTCATTACTCAATTTTCTTAAAGAGCAACATGCAGACGGTTGCTTTTACAAGCGAAGGACATTTTAGATAATGGCAACAGCTTTTAAAACCACAAATGTCGTTAGGTATACCGGAAGACACCGCTTGTTTCATTGGCAATAAAAGCTCATGGCAAATTAGTGCTTTCAGGAGAAAGCAAACGTTTAAGCAGGTCTGAAAAGATCTTGAAACTAGGGCTTTAAAAGCCAAACTAATTTTTTTTTGCTAAATGTTTTTTACCGTGTAGAATTAGTCGTTTACTAGAACCTGTGCTATTTTTTATAACTTGAAAATGTCCGGTTCATTTAAAAAATAAACTTGTATAAAACCATTTTGAGACCTCCAGGTTTTTTTTGAAGATTATTAAGTTTTCTGATAAACTCAAAATTAACTTTAAGGACAGCACATGTCAAAGTTATAAAACAATAACGCATACCCTAGTAGACGACCAATTCTACACGGGGGAAATGTAAACTTAACAATAATAACAAGTATTAGAAGCAAAAATGAGGAAATAATTTTTAGCATGGTTGGCATCCTTTAGGGTCAAACTCGGTTCATGAATGTTATCGAAGAAAGCATCAAAACCATCGCAATAGCTAGAAAGTAAGCTATGGACTACATTACTTGAATTACCTAATTAATCCAAACAACACACACAAGTAGCATAATTCTATTAACATTCTTGTTGTGTACTGCGTTGACTGTGAGCAATATAGTAGCGTGGATTATTTTAGGAAGAAACCTGATGCCCTATAACAGAGCAATCACTGCTAGCATCAGCAAGAGCTTTGTTTGATTGCCCGCTGCAAGGGTTCGCTTTTTTGGAGTCTGTCTTCGGTGCTGTGTATTATTAGAGACGTATTTCCATAATTTATTCAATCTGTTTAATATAATCCGGTGGTCACATCTGATAGTGGGAGTAATGGAAAGTCAAAAAAAATTCGAAATGAGCCCAGCATGCGCGGTGTTTGCTCCTAATCATTTAACCACCTGGTGCATTACGGTGTCTACGTGAGCTGAGCTCAAATAGCACCAATTTCCCGTTACGAGTGAGACGAACCGAAAACGCATTTTAGTAAGGTTTCGATATCCGTGACCGATTTCCATTCAAATGAGCCAATCACAACCCGCCTGGATGCAAAAAGCCGAGCATGTTTTCAGCCGGGAAATTTGCATACCTTTTCAATCTTTTTATTTCGGTGTCGAGTGGGCGATCGGCTCGACTTCAAATGGATTTGATGAGTGCTTTTTGCTATATGTGGCCAATGTTAAATTAATCGGTTCTTGTTAAGTTTGAATCTCGTTTCGACAATCAATGGAAAATTCAGCCTGAATTTCAGTGTAAGACATCAAAGGGAAGAATGGGCCGTGAGATGCAAATCACTCCAAGGAATAAATAGCTACATGTATACTAATGCAAAAGTAATTCTGTGAACGCAAAATTATCAATAATTAAACCAAGGGTTTTTTTAATTATTGCTTGTTTAAAGCATAGGTTTTTAGATGCGCATTCCTACGAGCGCTTTTGTTTCTTGAAATATTAAAAACTATTTGAAATTGTAGAAGAGCTATTTCAAAAGCGCTCATGTAAGTCAGCCTTAGGAAAAACTAATAATAAAAAGTAATCTGCGTTATATCAGCAGGTATAAGCAATATAGAAGTCGGAAAAGAGATTCGAGATGACAAATCTCCCTCATTTTTATATAAAAAAAACATCTAGAAATATTGCTGACGATCTGGCAAAAAATGCATCACTTGTGATCAGTGTTTCCAAAAAGTTCACCTAAAACGTTCAGCGTATAACTAATAAAACATTATTTATTAGCATTTATATTTAACATTTTTATTGTTGACAATATGACAATACATTTGCGATCAGCGTTTCTAAAAAAATTCACCTATTCGACGTTTAATGTGTAACTAATAGAAGCATTATTTTAAGCACTTATATTGACCATCACAAAATCCAATATTTGTGATCAATGTTTCTAAATGTTCACTCTAAAACGTTCAGTTTATATCTAATAAAAACATTATTTATGAACATTTTTTTATTAAAAATCTGGGGAAAATTCCATCATTTGTGATTAGGTTTTCCTGAAAGTTTTACGTATGGCGTCCTCTTTATTATTAATAAACGTTGTATTGAAACTATGGAAAATACTTATCATTTTAGATTAGTTTTTTATGAAAAAAATTCGCCTACACCTTTCGCATTTTTAGTACAAACTAATCATAATAATGGATTTTCCTTTTTTTAATGCAGTGTACAACTTAGAGAGTATTCCTAACCATTTGTATATCATTTGGGAACCTAAAAAAAGTTTCGTCTCTCCCGTAATAGGCTAATAAGGCTATCAAAAACATAGGGGACGTAAACAATATTATGCGAAGCCCCACGAATAGCAATGCAGACTAACTTTAATGATACAGTGGAACCTCGATAACTCGACTTCCTATAAATCGAATAATACGCTAACTCGAACTTTTAATCAAGTCCCGAA
>JAQIXS010002618.1:0-21845 GCA_034700785.1 Rossiulus vilnensis
GGGGACGCGTTTCGGGCTTCAAGAACGCGTTTCCAGTCCATTCGAATCGGCTGTGTCCATTTGCATAGAAGACGTCAGCCATTGAAGTGTTCCTTCATGGTAGCTTCATGAAATGCCAAGTATTTCAATGCCATTTATTCCGCCCGATCGCTGTTACCACGCTCGGGGGAATTAATCTGCAAATCTTGGCCGCCAACGAAATTTCGAAATTTGGTAAATGGCGCGCTAGAGCAGTGTGAGCACCTGGCAGTGGAGGTCAACATCCGGGCGTTTCCAATCCTGTTCCGACATTTTTCTTAGTCTATTTTTGCATCAGTTGAGAATTTGCGTGGATTTTTCCTTTGTACATTCGTAGCAAATGCTGCACGCTCGTTCGCCTGTCGCGCTTAGTTTACGCCAAATCGTCCAGTAGACCTCGGTTTTCTTTTCCATTTCATCGTTCGTTTGTCCCGTGAATCGCATTTCGTGTTAATTCTCGCCCCTATTCGTACCCCTATCAAAATCGCTTAACGGTAAGAAGAGCCTAATGGCAGAACAACAAACCAAAGTTGACAGCGGAGCAGTTAAGCCCGATGCCGAAGCAAACCTCCAGGAATCGAAAGGTACGAATGCAGTTAATGCCCGAAATGCAGGCGCTGGTCGTAGCGTAGGATTTACCACAAGTGCGTCTCTAGCTGCATATAGATCGACCCAAATTCAGCGTTAACCCTCTCTGCACTTCTGCAAATCCCATTCAACAGTTCAATTGCATCGAAACCCCGATGTTACGCAGTATTAATGGGCCAGTTATCAATTGGGGTAGCTGGGGTTGGTACGTACGGGTTTGTTTTGATTGTCTCCCCCAGGCAAGCTGTGTGACCTGGCCACGCAAAAATGGAGGAAAAGTTTCTGACCGAACCTTTGATTTGAACAGCGGAGCTTATGCACTGTCATTATTGATGGCATTACCTTCTGAGAACGGCATTACTAATGATCGTTTGAGGTTAACTGAAATGGAATTTTAGCCAGCAATCGTGTGAATCTTTTACAGCTGACAAGTAATGAAAGAGTAATGATGACGTTGGTAATATCATTAGTGGACCCTACACGATTATTAGTAGTGACATTACCTCCTACTAATGACATTACTAATGTTCGTGTAAGGTACAACGTTTGCGAGTAATGAGAATTGAACTTGATCGTGTATAGGAAATGACGTAATGAATTTTTGGTAATGTCATGACTTATGATCGTGTAAAGTGCGATGCAGCTGGTTTTTGGCAAAAACATGCACATTGTAATGCAGCGACTACGATGGTAGAACTTGACATTCCAGTCCACGTATAGCTATCCCCGGCTCAATCAGTGCCATTGCGTTGTTTTTGCATGCTATCAGGCATTAATAAAATGCACATCTAAATGATAGCATCAAGCTTATAGAAATTTAAATTTAGCCGAAATATCGGTGTGCAACCAGACGAGGTGGTGAACTAGTAAATTGGATAAACGTAGCTGACAAACGTGTGGCAGATCACACAATCATTACGAATGGGAGTAATGATTGATGATCCATGTAATGTCATGTAGTAATGATCGTCTAAGTTCTGATTGAGTAACGTTGAAATGCATCTCAACTTTCCATAAATCAGATCTCATGATGGAATTTCGCTGCAGTGGGCGTTTTTAGGTTTAAAGTGTTTTAGGTGCACTGACAGTTGTCAATATGTGCTAGAAATTTCATTTAGGCTGAATCGTGAAATAGAATCAATCGTTTCGTTCTTATTTGTGAAAGTGGCGTTCTGTTACACTTAGTGTTATAATCGTGTAGATATGCCAAATTGTACACTGCATTCTTTTCACTACTTCGACCCTATTGTCAACAGATTCCGGCAACATGAGAAGTATCCTTGCTGAAATTGGAATCGGCGGAACTGCAGCACAGGAGGCGCCATCGAGGCCGAAGTTTAGATATACGAGGGTACAGATGGGGTTCTTGCCTTAAACTTTAAGATCGCTGCGCTTCTTATAATGAGTTTCCTCGTTTACTTCAGGAACAATTGATGGCCTTGTCGAAGGCTCCAATATCAACGAAACGACCAGCTTTTCTTGATTCCCGGTTTCTTAAGTACGTTTTGAATTGTTTTGTCGTTTTCATTGAATCTTGCCAGTATTGATGCATTGTTTTTCATTCTAGTGAGAAAGGTTTCTGGGATCCGGAGAAATGGGCCCAGGCGGAGCGGTCTGACGGTTCATCCCAGCGTGTGGACGAGCCGAAGACCCAACGGGAAAAAGTTGCAGACGTTGAAAAGGAAAGTGTCATGGGAAAGCGGAGAACGTCTGGTACGTAATGCATCAGTCTGATTTTCAGAAAGTCGTATTTTAGAAGGGAAACTTAGGAATTAGTTTTGTTGCCCCTTCATTTCTTCGTAGGTCAGAAAAATCTGAAAATTAAGTCAGGGGAAGAAATTTTCACGAAGAAAGCTGGTAATTCTTTAGCTGGTCATTTCCTGAACTGAGTTAATTGCCAAACGTTGAAGAGATTTGAGATTTGCAGCTTTCGCTAGTTTCGTTACTTACATTGAAAAATCTAAGCCCATGGTTTAAAATCTCAAATTTACTGATAATAATTTTCTGGGCAGTAAAATTAAAAACGCGGTTTTAATTTCTTCGATGCGTTTTGCAGATCCGAAGGAGCGCATGAAGGAGGAGCAGGACGGGATCGTTCTAGGCCCTCAAAGGCGCAGTTTCGGAACTGGCTGTCACGTGATTCAGCAAGGAGGTGGTCGCAGATCCGAGAGCCCGACCGACAACCGGATTAACGAAAGGTTAGTGGCTTTCATTGAAACCGTTTGTTTAGCTGGATTTTTATATTTTTATCGATCTGCTTACTTACAATGAGTTAATGTATCATTGAAGTGGAATAAATGTTTGGAAATTAATTGATGTCATTTTGAAATAAGACCTTCTGTTACTGTTGACTGCACTACAGGCCATTTCTATTTTCATTTAAAGGGATGCCCATAGAGATTCGAGTAGAAGAATCGGGAGCGGAAGATTCATCCCGAGGGAGCGAGACAGAGACCGTGAGAGGGAATTTGGTTATCGTAGTGGTGATCGAAGGGAGAGGGACCATTACGACAGGGATGACCGTGACACCGCCAGGGACTCCAGAGACTCCAGAGATGGCAGGATGATGAGGGAAAGATCTGGCAAGGACCGAGACGGAGAGCGTCGTGGTGGCAGAGGTAACATTTGTCTTAATCAGGGTGGTCCACAAACCACATTAGTAAGGATTTTGTCTCTTAAATGAAACTTAAATTTGATAAAAAAAAATTAAGGGAAATAAGATTTAGTCCGAAATCTAATCACTTGCTGAATCATAAGGTTTCCGCCGCATTGAGGAAGAGGAAGAGCCAGAATGGTTCAGCGGTGGACCCACAAGCCAGAACGAGACCATCGAACTTCGTGGGTTCGACGAAGCCCAAGATGAAGGAAGGAGTCACGAGAAGAGCGATAGGGATGGTAGTAAGAGGGAGCGTAGGCGAAGCTGGAGGAAGCAGAAAACGCCTACCGTTGAAGACATCATCGAGAAGGGGGAGGAGGAGAAAGACAAGAAGGAAACCAAGCAAGGAAACAGACAGTCGAACGCCACTGATCATAACAGAAGCAAGGAGAAGGTTGGTGACGGCAGTCACGTGAGTGGAAAAAGCGATGGCAAAGACAAGGAAGACCATCATACATCTGGCACCTCAGATTTTGACTTCGAAGATATTTTCAAAATGGACGCCATCCCTGGCATATTTTCACCCGTAAGTAGTAGTTTTGGTTTCGTTCTCATTCGTAGGAATCGTAACTTCTCACACGCGGGTTGTAATTTACAGACTCCCGTAACTCACGAAAGTGCCCAAGGTCTGAGTGGAAGCCGCTTCGGTCAGTTCTTTCTGCAGCGCGAGTCTTCACCGATACCAAATCTGAGCTCTGATACGAGTCGCAGATCTTCGTTCCAAGACGAGTTCATTTCTCAGTCGATGACCCGTGAGTTTTTCAATTTTTAATTCGCCTCGATTATGCAAAAAATGGAGGGTTGCTTGGGAAGAAGGCCGAAAACCTTGTTAATACTTGGAAATACCAGGGAAATTTTCTACGGTATTTGGCCAGACACCATAACATACGTTCACTCTCTCCTCCATTGTAATTCGAACTGATTTTCCAGAAAACGCCAATATTGCGACATCGTCTCCCACTCACGGATCTGACGTTTACATGACCCCTGTCAGTCTGGGCAATGCTTCGCAGTCGAACAACAACAATGCTACGAAGAGCCTCCTGGAGATCATCAATGGGGGCAACGATTCTGACAGCAACAGGTTTGCGAAGAACAACTCCAAAAATGCACAGTTAAAGGAATTGGGTACGCTCTTCCACTGCTCATTGAATATCTTCTCAACTTCATCCAGTGACATTCCAGTAACAAACGCTTTCTTGTAGCTATGTCCGGCAAAGCTACGAGCGTTCAAGAGCTTGAGGCAGGTCTCAAGAATCTTGTGATGGGAAGCCAAAGCGATGCGTCGAGTGCATCACGTGGCAGCGTTTCGCATCATTTCTCGAATGCCAATGGGCAGAACAACGACAACATGAATGCTTTCAACCAGCTGGTGAGTAGGTGCAACCTGATCGCATCTTTCCTGAAGTGTTGTTGCTTTGTTTCGGTTTTTCCCCAGGTTTTATTTCAATCCCAAATCCCCCAGAGTCACAAATTGGTGATGAGAAATAATTACAGGCTTCTAGCATTGGTGGCAAAAAGCGCGAGCACATTTTACAAAAACACAATGTTCGACTTTGCGTTGTTCAGTTGAGAAACTTGTCGAGTCTCCCTCCATGGAACTAATTTGAAATTACAAGCAACTCGTGGACCTCTTTTACAGCTGACTCATATCTCGGACGGTCACGTGACTCCTCTTTCGACCAAGGGATTGTCTTGCACCTCACTCGCTAAGAGTAAGGTATCTGTAATGCAGGAAAAGGATGCCTCAAAGGTAATTTCAGATAGTTTTCGTACTAATCTTCACCTAATGGGGTGGCAAATTCGTGCCTGATGTCGGTCTAAAATCATTCAATTTGTGGCCTGAGCATTTTAATTTTATACCACTGTTCAAAACTTTTAAAATACTCGCCTACTTCCGAACAGTAGTGCATGTCTATTTTTTACGTTCGGTATCCTAAACCGCTTCACGTTCAGTTGCTTTAGAAAAACTGCTTGTGAATTTGTGTCTTTGCAATGGAATTATGGGTTGCGGAATTCGGCTAAATAAATGTAACTCACGTTTTTATCACAGAGGGGTAGTGGCTTCGCATCTCCGCAACAACAGGCCAGCGCCCACCTCATGAATATACTTAAACACGCTCCCACCGAACAAGACATTTTGGCTGGTAAGTTGATTTCTGCAGCTTCATTTATTCGAGCTCAAACCTGGAAGGGGACCTTATTTTGGTTTTTTTAATGTAAATTCTGAATGTAAAAGTTGTGCCCTAGAAGTAAGTCACTGGTGCTTCAGCTGTATTAAGAAATCACTTGCGAAAAATTCAAATTTTAACTTTGGTGTTAGGCCTTGTGAAGGGGCAGCCGTTGCCTCCCAGTGCCCAGATGTCCGGACCTTCATCCAGTCAAGCTAATGACGGCCTTAATCTCATGGTGTCGTCCTCGCAAGCTTCGAGACAGGTGCCGAGTTCCGCGACCAGGAGTGCGGGCATGCAGAACAACCCGTTAGCCAAGATTCTGAATTTGCAACAGCCTACGTCTGCACAAGGAGACGGTTATTACAACTACGGCACCGGCGATAAGCACGGCAGTCAGCTCGGACGACAGCACCAGAACGTGATGCTGCAGAAGGTGGCCCATTCTTCGGCGCTACCTACCAACAGCATTCAGCAGCAGCAGAGGGAGATCCTGGCGGCCATTCTGAAGCAGCAGCAACAGCAGCAGCAGCAGGTTGGACAGCCCAACAGGCAGCAGAGCCCTGTGCAACATCCAATTATCCAACAGCCAGTGTCGCCACTGAAGATGACCCAGTCCGTGATGGGCAACGGACCGGTCAGCCCGCGGTCCCAGTCGCCACGGCACTCGGAAGCTCTGCAGCAGGCCATCTTGCAGCAGCAACAACAACAGCAACGAGCGCGCATTCCTTCACCGCTAGGTTCGTTTTTCGGACGTATTTTCACGGGGGGTTTGCCTGACCTTTAAAACCTGTAATTGTCAGGGAAAGACATGAAATAGCCGGGGAAAATTGGTTTTGAAGACGTCGGGGAAGTTTAAATATTAAATTCAGGACATGGTCATGATATTGACATTATGTACAATATTTCAGCAATTTATTAACTGCAAATTTTCTGGAATTTAAGGACAGCTTGACTTCCTTTTTTTCAAATTTTCAACATGATTTTACACTTTGCTTTTAGTATTTGGTCAGACTCCACCGGTCATCACCCACGCCCCGTCTCCCATTCATCCCGGACAAATGGCGCAGTCGATCGCCACCGCCACGAGTGCAATGAATCCAAACACGTTGCAGGTCCACGTAAGTCCTTCCGCTATTTTCTCGGCGTGCTAGTCGTTAGTGGCGCTTTTTCAACCTTCCCACCGATGTCCTTTCCTAGTTACCTCGAAACTTTTATTTGCTCGCACAATTCGCTCCCGTTTTATTCGGCAATGCTTGTGGGTAGACGGTATTTTTTAAGTTTCGCTGATTTTCCCCCTGCTGGAGTTGTGCTCTTTAGTGTTCGTGCCCCCTTCACTGTCATTACCGTGCTGTCCTCATAATTCCGAGTGACGTTAGATTTCTTGAATATTCTCAGGGCCCTCATGTTATGACCCGTGTACCTTCTCCGCAGGAATTGAGAGCGCATACCCAGCAAATAATGCAAAACGCTCTCATCAAAAAGAAACTGGAAGAACAGAAAGAGAATTATCGCAAGCGACAAGAAATGCAAGGGTAATGGAACGCGTTCGTTTCAGCGCTCGCGTTTTTCTGTTCTGAAAAAAAATATATCTCTGAAAAAAGTGGGCGTTTATTTTGGAGCGTTTCGCGCAATCTCGCAAATAACTAATGGAGCTATTGTGCATTGTTTTTGAAGGGCCCGCTCGCCCAATCCCGCCAAATATGGCGAGCCAACTCCTTCAAAGGTACTTTGTTTAGCTAACCTCCTGTAGGCATCCCTCCTCTCGTAGTTTCCCCCGTTTTGTCTTTGGTGTCGAGTTCGTGATTAAATCCTGACAGTGCCACGTTCGTTTCTCTAGTCCACTACTGGCATGAGTCCCACGCTGATTCCGACGTCGGTCATGAGGAAGATGCAGGCTGGCAAGGACAAGGACGTCGTCAAGGGTCTCCAGATGCAACAGCAGTCCACACAGATGCTTCAGCCGCAGCCGATGGGAGGTTAGGATTCTCTTTAGATTTTTTCCCCCGATGGGCTGCTGTGTTTAGATTCCCACGACTCCAATATGTGAAAATTTTGTAAAATGTCTCGACTTTTGAATGACTACCAAATCTGATTGACATCCGAAATCGGAAAGATTCTAATCATGGTTCCTTAATGAAGCAAAATGATCATCATGAATGCGTGATGATTTTGGCATCCCTGATTGCAATTGTATACCAGTTTTACAGCATGGTCACGCATTTAGGATTGCAATCGGATACTGCCTTTTTTCTGCTGGGAGTTTTCTTACACTTTTATCTTGATGTGTCTTCCCCCCTCCACAGGTGTTTTGCACGTCGATGGCGGCGTTGACAAGATTCACCAATCCAACATGCCACGGCAGCTGCACGGTCAGGCTTTCGTTAACGGCCAGGTGCCCATCCGAGCACCACAGGTGTCAGTGACCTCCGGCATGCCGTCCCAGCTGCCTCTGCAGGGACGCCGCATCATCAAGAGCAACCAGAATCTCGGCTCTCAGGGCCAGAGGGTCGCCCCTCAGTCACAGCTGATGGGCAGTCAGTCCAAGCCTTTCCTGTCAACGGGGGGAAATCTTGACATCACCAAGCAGTTTATGATGCAGGTGAGTAGGCTGAATCTGTTAAGCATCTTCATAGCCATGGTCCTTGTTAACGAGTCCACCAGTTTCATTTTGTCGCTTCTGTCACCAGCAACAGCAGCAGCAACAACAACAAGCTGCTGCAGCAGCAGCAGCTCAAAGGCAGTTAAACGTTTCTCCAATGTCGTCCGCCAGTCTCAGCCAAACCGGCATGCCCATTCGAGGTGCTAACCCCATGCACTCGTCCATGAACGCAGTCCGCTCCGGCATGAATCTGGCCACCAATAATTACCTACTCAGAAACATGGTGCATCCAGGTGAGGATTTTAATTATTAAACTTGAGAACGAAGAAACGGGCCCCTCCCAAAAGGGTATTAAAAATTATACCTAAATTGACTAAATTCCTCTGAAATTTCGAAGGTGTCTCATTGCTGTAAGTTCACCCCAATTGTGCAGAAAATGTATTGTGCGTCAAATAGTTACGATTATAGTGGTTTGTGGTTGATACTCGTGTCAAATGTATGGTGATAGACTACATGATAGTGATCAATGTTATTCCATGTCTGAAGGCCAACCGACCACCTTGTCGCAGCTGAATCAGCTCGCCCTTCTTCAGCAGCAACAGCAGCGAAGTGTCGACCCTCGGCAGATGCCAGTTACTTCCCACATGCATCCCGTGACCATGCAACAGCTGCTGATGGGCGTTCAGAACACTTCTCAGAGGAACATTCCGCTGTCGGCGGGTGGACATCCTTCAGGGAGTCATCAACAGGCTAGCTCGCTTATTGGTAAATCCGGTAAGTAGTAGACAGATGATTGAGAGATGTCTAGCTTGGTTGTGGCCTCAAGCAAGGTGTCTGCAGGCAACTCATTGACTCCTTTTGTTCTTACTAACAAGGTTCTGACAAGTAATCGTGAAATTGGTAGCTTTGTTTAAACAGTTAAGCACCATTGGCTTGACGCTCCAAAATCCTGTAGACGTTAGCACGGTATTTTCGAAAAATTATACAGCTCTGCCAATATCCGATTGGTTTAGCCTCTTGGAATTGTGCAAAATTATTTCAGGAGTAATTAGGGACGTTTGATGTTCCCAATTCTTGTGTCGAAAGTGCAGTCGAACTTAGTTATGGTACAGTGGACTTAAATTTTTGCTGTTATGATGAGAAACTTGTCGGTTCCTAGACTCGCGTTATGACAGCGCGCTTCTGTACGTTTTGCACGCAAATGTGTTGTAATCTAATTGTAAATCGACCGTAAATTTTAATCCATTCATGTAACTAGATCCGCTGTTCCCACTTTCGACGTCCACTGGCTACCCCTCCATGAACTCCAACTTCAGCAACCTGCTGAAGAACGTGGGCGGTGGCGGAATGGGCTCCAGCAACGGCACGTCGATGCAGTCTGGCAGGCACAGCCCGATGGGCAACCTCGACAAGTGGTTCGGCAAGGATCTCAAGCAGAAGATGCCCAACCTTCCACCGGTGCCCACCCAGAGGGCGCAGTACGTCGAGGAAGTGGAGCAGCGCCAGCAAGCCACCACCGTTCAAAACTGAAGCGGAGGATGGGAAGAGACGCGTGTGAATGAAGAAGGAAATTCGACCGAATTAATCCAGCTTCGTATATCTCGACGCCTCTTCTTGAAATCACGGTGGTGTGTAATGCCATGGCAACACAAATTTCCCGATCAACGTAACGCAACCAACTCGAAACGAGAAAGTTCAAACGCGTGTTCGTCTGCCGGTAACTTCGTCCAATTGCACGAAATGGGTCTGCCGGTTTCATTTTTATTTTCAAATTTTTTTTTTCTAAACCCGTGAGACGTATCAGGAAATGGGCCACAACCAGGAGGGTCGGTGCCGATACGGTCCTCGAAGATCCTCGAAACGACCAGGAAGTGGTAGATGTGGTGCAGCTGCGAGGACTAGGACAGATGCCACGAATCCCGCGCAGCGCGCCGGTAATTTTTTTCTTTCCCAAGAATCTCGGCAGTTACGGCCTGTAGTCGCTCGTAAATGCGGCTTTGGTAGGTTTCGCACCGAAGCCAATTAACTTTTTTTCTTTCTGCCCACTCCGGTTTCAAACGGTGGTCAAATTTAGTGTTTCTCGTGTTTCGAGTATGTACATAATGTCGTAGTGGCTCATCAGCGTATAGTGTTGCTGCTCAAATCGGTAGGAGGGTAGTTCAGGGGTCCTTCGGAGGACTCCCGCGAGCGTGTACATAGTTTGTAAGATTTGTGGGGGGAGGGGTGTGCGGCTTTGAAGAGAGAAATTAAAGCGCAAATTCCTGATGCAAAAATAGATGCTTCGTTCGTCCCGTTTAGAAAGGCTGCTGTGAAATTCGCTTCGGATCGTCCGTATTGTGATAGCTCTCCCCAACCGCCGTCCCTGGTTAGAGCCCCTGCTTCGTGCCCTTCCTTAATCGCTTTACGGAAACCGGGATTCGGAAGTACTTCGCATCATACATGTTATGCGCTGTGTTGTTTGTCGCTGTCTGAATGCTTTGTCCATTGCTGTCGCTTGAACCCTTTCTTTAATTTTCTCCCTGTTTAGTTTACGCCTGGCGCGAAGTGCGGAAACTTGGTCACGAATGTGGAGTTTTCCTAAATTACCACCAATGCTTTATTTTTGATGGATGGATGCAGTTCCTGAGAATCTAAGCTTGTTGAAGCAAGTCACAGCATTGAGTAATAGTTATCTGTTGCACACAACCTTGCATTTAAATTATATACTGCGGTCGTGACATTGCGATGTGCAAAATGTCAGCACACATTGTTTTGTTGGATCACCACATTGTCACAAAGCAAGGGGAATTAACTTGATAGTTACTTTTTGCAAACAATTTTAAATTTTTAAATGATGTAATCATTGGCAATTACCGTGGAATGACATTGTGATGAGCATGAATTTCTCATCTGCAGGTGCTGAAAGTAAATTTCCTCGGGCTGCGTACCTGTTCACGAAACAAGGAAAAACAATCCTTGAACAATCCTTGCTCAATGTGCCAATTGTTCTACGTTATTTCACTTAAAAATTCATGTTTCTTCTAATTTATTGCCGGGATCGGAACACCTGTCTTAACCGGCAACTGATTTTTGTTTAGTCGATTTTGACTTTCAATTAATTTTTTTTTTTCTTTTTGGTCGTAAATAAGCATTGGTAGTAAATTATGATTCGTTTCTCACTTCCCATGGATTTTGTTCTACCTTAGGGCTACGCTCTGGACAAGGCTCCGTTTGTGTTGTGTGTGGTGTCTCGGTGCAGTGGTTTTAGTGCCGTTTAGGTGCCGCTTTCTTGCCAAACTCCAAAGTTAGGCTTCGGCGTCCCGGTGATCGGCAATTGCGATGTACTCGGTACCTGCGAGACTGAAAGCAGAATTTCACTGGCCCTTCGGCGATTCTGTCAGTGCCGCTAAGTTCTAGTCCTGGATCCCCGCGGGGGTGCAACACGTTGGTCGTACGGAAGACCTGAATTGGCAGAATCGGCCTGCAAAGCGGTCTCTTGATCTACCGGCAACTTTTCGGTGAAACCAAACAGAATCTCTGCACCTCCTCGAGTGTTCGTGTCTGTCTCGTGTTCGGTGCGGTGCTCGTGCAACCTTTCCTCGTGTTTCTTTTGCGACGTGTTTTTTCTCGTAAACTTGACAGTGCCTTTATGCTGGAATTCATTAAGCCGTGGCTGATATTCTGAAGCGGACCGTCCTTTATGCTTTGCCCAGGTTCTCCCCCGGTACTTCTTACCATTCGCTCTCTATCCGTACATCGTGTCGCGCTGTTGGTGTCGTGTGTCTGTCTCGTAAGTCATGCCAACATAGAGTACAAAAATGTAGCGTTGTTTTGATTGTGTGTTATCCTATTGGCGTCCTTTTTTTTATAAACTCCGTTATCCCCATCCCTTTATCGTTTTTTCCTCCGGTCTTCACATTCATCCTTCCGTGTCGTGATATTGCTCGCTACTAACTCACATCTCACTTGTACAGCGCACAGAGGCCGGTCTTGTGTTCGGCAACTTCTTTAAATGTGCTCCCTGTCAAGAGGTTCCTCGTCCCTTTCCTGAATGTAATCGCATTCGGAATGATCTCATAACGTTGGTCCAGTGCTCTTGCTTCGGTTAGGCCGAATGTACGAGTCCTCGAAATTGACCGGGGGAAATTCTTAGTTTCGTTTCAGTTTCTTATTCTTAGTCAATTCACGATATGCTTTCTGATATCGAGCATCAATTCTTCCGGGCTTCTTAATTTTTTTTTCTTTGCTATTGAAGAGTTATAATTAACTGTAGTTTAACTTTGACAGAATGAAATTGGATTAATTTGAGATCTCAACTTTTGCAGCCCCTTATAAAATTGTATAAGATTAAAGTTGAGATCTGAAGAAGCCCTGCCTCAAATGCATTTAGTGAAGAAGGAAGACTTCGTATTGCGAATCTGTATTGGTACGTGCCCATTGTTCATGATTTATTTTTATCTGGCAAATTAATTTCCACTTACGAAACGTTTGCGTAGCTGGATCGCCGAGGCCAGAGCACTGGACAATCTCATTTGACAGCTTCATCTTCCCCCCTCATGTGTCGTGAAATGTCCCTCGAACCTCCATTCGTGAAATTCTGATTCTGGGTTCAATCTGACGTCTATCCAAAGTCACCAATTGTGGGGTTTATCCGTAGTGATAATCGTAATTTAGTGCGTTTTTTTCCTTCTTTTTTCTCTTAATCTTGTATAGTCTCGTGTCGATGAGCGTATCGTGAGTGAATGCGCACCGAAATACACCCGATTAATACGTCAGTGTGCAGAGTGCCTGGATTAGAGTGAATGATAATTATTTGTTACACATTCCAACTCGTGGATGTCCGTATTGTATTATTTTTCTTTTCCCCCCGCTCCCCGGGACCGAGTTGGTCCTTCGGAGCGGCTCGACTAGCGTTGTGATTTATTTTTTTGAAAGCTAGTCCGATCGTAATCGCCGTGTATCGCGTGTTTCCTTTTCTTCCTTCCGGTGTTACTTTTAAAATCGCTCGTCGGTTCTTGAGTTCTGTAAATAAGTTAATGAGTAGATTGCAAGGGCTGAATTACGGAGGAAGTGCGATGACTCGAGCTTTTGCGAATTTTTCGATCCCGATCCCCCGCTTTACGTTACTTATCCATACCACTTTTGTACTAAATGCAGTCTTTTTTTCCCTTTTTTTTGCATTACTCTGCCCCTTGTTCCCGGTTTCATCCTTGCTTGAGCACGCCTCCTGGTTTATCGGCTGATGTCTGTCCTGCTCGAAGGCTTCTTGCACGGAGATGTGACCAATTGGAGATAACTGGGAGGTGGGGCGAATGGTTAAGATGAAATAAAAAAAATTGAGTTCTGTTGTACATAATATGATTTCGATTTTTGGTGTTGTATTTGAGGGCTACGTTTAAAACAATTCGTACGCATTTATCCTTTTTTTTTTTTTTTTGATGAAAAGTGATGTGAGATAGTTTTGTACAGGTATTGATAGTTCTCGAAATTTTCAGTAATTGGCATTTAATCCCCACTTCATTGATTCTGGTAAATTGGCATCAGTTAATGGACTGGCTTCGGTCTACGGCCAATGCTTCCAACTCATTGTATGGAAATAATTTGACAAACTACAATTTGTGTTTTGGTGCAAGAATTCTCGTTGGGTTCGTTGCAAGCAAGAAATACTCTGACCATTTCTGAATGAATTTATCGTCACTTTAATTTTCTTCCCGGAATTTCCCTACTTGTAGCGTCTTCTGCTTAGTTTGGTGGAAGGCGAAACTACTTGAAAAGTTCCTCGAGATTGCTCATAATGCGAATTAAATGACAGAAGCGAAACGTTTTCCCCTCGTATTGGTTGGAGTTGTCATTCATTGATTGTCCGGTATTGTTTTGTTTGGCGGAATAATAAATTTCGAATTTATTGTTTGCAGCGTTAGCAAAAAAATCGAAAGGGGTCCATGCCCACAACTTGAGAATTTGTGAAGTTTGTTTGGTATGATTCGCATTTCGCTGAATTTTTTAATTAAATTGCACGCTGTTGCAGATGATGTGTCAGGGATTGAAAATCTATGTGATTAAAAGTAAGCTATTATCCATGAAACATTTGGCTGTTTGAAAGTACAATTTTGGAACTTGGTTTTGGTTTTGAAGTCATGGAATGTAAGAGAACTCCTGAAATTCTATGTAAGAGTCAGTTTGTCCATTAAAAGACACTGATTGCTGAAAACATTTGCTCAGATTTGCAATGTTCATTACTTTTTTTAGTGAAATCCTGGATTGTTTGATATCCTACAAAATTGATCATGTCATTTTTTTCAAACTTATTTGTGAGGAAATTGTCAAATTTCTTTGAAGAAGTTTTGAGAAGTTTCATTACTAGAAATCCTCATAAGTGATTTTTGAGAATATAAACATGCCCCTGTATCAAGGGTTAATAAATTCATTTTTACCTGTGATTTTAACGTTTGAAATTTTGGTGCTGAAAAAGGTAATATTAAATTACTGCAACGCTGTATACAAATGCATTTTTTTTCCATGAAAGGACATGTTATGACACTTACTGAAAACGTTTTAGTATTGCGATAATTTGTAATCCACGCTTGTATACAGATATTGAATTAAGTCTTCTATGTCTGATATTATGGCTAGATTTAGTCGAAGAAAAACTGTTACAAGTTTTGCTGTCAAACTGTATTTTTTATTTAGCATTACTGCCAAAATGCAAATGTTGAAAATGGTGTCATGCCTATAGTAATGACAAATGCAGTTGTCTTATTATGCGTCCGCTAACATTTTCGATATTGAAATTACTAAAATGTTCACGAACAAGCTTCGCTTACACATTTTCCTCTGTTTCTTCATTTCATTTTATTAACTTTTTATTAACTTTGTTTATTGCAATCTTGTCCGCATCGGTTTAATTAAGGTGATGTTAAAGTCCGCCAGATCAGTCGCAATACAAAGCAGGTTTATTTCTTTGACATTAAAATTTTATCGCATTGGTATTTTTGCCTCGTACCAATTTTTATCTTCTTTCAGCAAAATGCATTTAGTGTTGTTTCAATCGCTATATGCCGCCAGGAAACCAAGCAAGTGACAGGTGATCAGTAGATTTTAAACGTGCTTTTTCACTTTCAATTTAAATATATCCCCCGATTTAGATATTTTCAGGAGTTGGATTGAGGTGTTGAAATAAAAGGAAATTCAAACTGAAGGTAATGCTTTGTATTTTCAACGTTTGCATTTCTGAAAACCTGCTAATTACACTTATAAGAGCAAATGAAACAGGCCCAAAAATGCATTTTGTTCAGCCAGTAGATTTTATAAGTGAAAGGATTGAAGCCATGCACATGACCCAAAAAAATGCAACTTGTTTAATGTTGGCTTTTCACCTGATAAATGGATGAGGAAAAGAGCCATAAATTGTTCCCAAAACGACCTATTCCGATTTGAAATTGGATATCTACTTGCTGAACAAAACTAAATTTGATGGGTCAGTTTCTCTACATGTTGTGACACCCCGTATGCAACACTACCATGGTGACCATCACCAGCCAATAGCATTGCAGACTCATTGCTTATTTTCACAAGAAGCACAATGTTCAAATCGCATCACTGTTCCCAAGGCTGCATGCCCACATGGATGCTCGATCATCCTCCATCGCACGCAGTCTTTAACTCCTGATCGAATATCCCGGACGTCTGAGCACTTATTGCGAGTCTCACTGAACTTCGTCTTCTGCTCGCCGCATTTTCACAACTATTTCTCAATTTTTTTTTATTGCAGAAATAAGTTGAAGGCCTAACCCAGGCACCACAATGGCAGCTTTGGAAGGGCCAGCATGTATTGTGTACGTATACGGTTCCTGCGAGGTCACGTAAATTATTCAGCCATTGAATTGGCAGCCCCGGATCATTAGCGATAGAAAAGTACACGCTGCTCCAGAACAAATAAGACATTTCGCTTGAAAATAAACAAAAAACAACACGCAAACTGATATGTTATTTTAGGAATTTTCGCTCGCGACCACCAGGTGGTGCCGTTCCTCGCGAGAATATGGATGTGGTTTCTGAAATGCTTCAGCAAAGGCGCCTACTCGCGCTAAGTACTGGCATTTTACCAGTAAATAAGTCTTCTGGGATTTACATTTTATGATTAATATTTTGAACTACGATCAGAAAATTGAGCGACGCCGAAATTTGCGCTGCTGGTTGACGAGGCTATTTGACGCCGCCGCGGTGCATTCTGGGATCGCTCATTGGCAATGGAGGACTCGACTGGGCTTGAGAATGCAACCAAGGGTGGTTTTTTGATCAGACTTCCAGAGATGTTTGGTTTCATATTTCGCCTTTCTGTCAAATATGAACACTTTCTGACTCATTCAAAATTCATTTCATGCCAGAACTGTTGCTGAAAGCGTTTCAGAAACAGTTTTAGAAAGTAAGCATTCGTTTGGTTCCTTGTTATGGCTAGGCTGGACTTGCTCGGAATTCGGTTGTTTACGTGCTATTATTATCAAATTTCTTCGTTTTACAAACTTTAATTTTAATGCCGAGCCCTTTTAGCTCATGCCCAAACCTAGCAGTCTTCGGAGTTCGTAACTGCCGTCATTCAGTTTACTGGGGTCATTCCAGACTGCCTTGTTATTGAGCTGATTAACGCTACGTTGGAAATATTCCATTTCGAACGTTTGTTTTAATGATTTTTAATTATGTTTGTTTCTTTTTAGAAATGAACGGAGTTGGAGAAACGTCTCCTGTGCGGTTGCAGGCTCCACCGCTGGCAAATGCAGGACCAGGTTCAGGGACACTGCCTTTGGCAACAGCGGGTGGAGGAGTCAACCCCCAGCACCACCATGGACATGAGAAGAAGAAGAAAAATTACAAGCTGTTAGCAGACCCTGCACTGAAGAAGGGATCAACTAAGATATATCGATACGATGGAGTTGTGCCTGGGGTAAGGAACACCGCCTGGCATGGAGGAAGTTGCTCGATGCTGGGGTCAATGGAGATGTCATTTTGGCTTTATTGCCAATATTCCATATCTACAGTAATTTCAGCCTCAATTCAGAATAACTCGTTTCTGTATAGGAGGAGAAGTTATCATCAAAATTATATGAAAATTTTATTTACTGTACCTAAAGCCAAATCAATTTCTGCATAATTAATCTTGCAAAGCTGCTGATATTTGGTTTATGGACAAATATTTACTCAGTAAGGGCACTTAACAAAACTAAAAGCAAAGTAAATGGTGTAAAACTAGTATGAAGTTCTGGACATTTGATTTTCACAGCTCTAGCTACAAACTTTTGTAAAAAGTAAACATTTATTGGCAGATGTGGTATTTGATGCAAGAGATATTGTTGGTTTTACTTGTTTGTGAGATTTTATTTTGACAATTTTAAACATGTACAGAAAAAAGCTTTATGACTTTAAATGGCACAATATCTGATGACAAAAAGATAGTTTGATATCAAAATTAAGTTAGAACTATGTTAAGACAACTCTGGTTTTTTAAGCACCCTAATTCCTAGGACATTATTTGAATTTGCCCAGCAGCAACAGTATCTTTTTTTCAAATTATATGAATTCGTGCTTTTTCTTGATGCGTTTAGGACCCTGTCCACTCTCAAATTCAGTTACGCGATCCTAGATCAAGCTTGACCAGGATATGGACCAGACTGGAGGTTTTAGACTTGCCGGTGCCCAGATTTAAGGTAAAAAGTGGAATTTCTTAATTTTTATCGCCCTTTTTTGTGAAATTGAGTGTCATTGTTTCTAATTTGCCGTAGATCGATGATAATTATATTGGAATCCCTCCGAAAGTCGAGGTAACAATCACAAACATGAATGACAACATCAACAGACCGTTCTTGGACGACCTGCTGAAGAAGTTCGGAAACGTGGAGGACATGGTCATTTACTACCATCCGAAAACGAAAAAGCACCTTGGTCTTGCCAGGGTGACGTTTTTTTCGGTGCAATCTGCTAAATCATGCGTGGACAAACTTCATAACACTTCTGTGATGGGTAACATTATCAACGTTTTCCACGATATGTTTGGTAAGCTTCCATTTGATGCTAGTTTTTAGAATTTAGACTCATTATTTGTAGCGTAAAGCTGCCCATTCCTTTGCCAATCTGATTTATGTAAGCAAATTTTCGATCATCAATGTAGGTAAAGAATGCCTCAAGCTGTTCGACGAACTGTGCTCGGACCGTCCTTTGTCAGCCATCGTGGCCGAACTGGCGGTCGACGACAAGCGCAAGTCCACCCAGGATCCCAGGCGGCGTAACAGTGCGATCGACGGACCCCCACCTGCCAAAGAAATCAAACCCGGCGGTGAAATAGCGCAGCAACCGGAAACCTGCCCTCCCCCACCCCCACCTCCTCCTCCCCCGCCCCCTCCGCCACAGCCTGCGCATCCTACACATCCCCCCGCCCACCCGGAATTCCACCACGAGATGACCCCTGTGCAGTCGGACTTTGGCTACTCCACCGGCCAGTCTGATGCAAGCTTCGTCAGCTCTCATTCGGACCTGGGGAGCTACAGCACGCAGTCTGATTTCGGTTATCGGTCGAATCAGTCCACGCCATTGAGCTTTGACGGTGGAGGTTTCACGTACAAAGGAACACCCTCTGAGTACCATCCCAGCAGCCAGCCTGGAGCGCCCGCATACGGCAATGCGTTCCGCAATGCGCAGTATCCCCTGACACCGATGGGCTATTCGGTGTCCTTACCGGTTCATGATCCACCGATTCCTCCGCTACCACCTGCTCCGCACTGGGAGGGCTCGCACAGTCAGCCGAAGACCTGGGACCCAAATAGCCCCATTGCACTGCCGTTGCATTCCCTCGTTACCGGTCAGCAACAGTGGACTACTCCCCCAGAAACCCCAACCCTGACCGGCGACAAGCAAAGCCCGGAGAGGGAGTCTTTGGACTCTCGCATCGAGCTGCTGCTCAAGCAGACTGATGGCAAAGGACACCCCTTCTCGATGGACTTTAAACCTTTCTCAAAGCCTGCAAACGAAAGTGAAACAAAAACCCTTGCTAGGTATCCACCGCCAATACCGTCGATCGTGGAAGATGGCATTGTTGGACCTCTGCCGCCTCCATTGCCCCCCTTGCCCCCCAAGCCCCCGCCTCCGAGCGAGGATGCACCTCCGCTTCCACCTCCACCCACGTGCAAACCACCCAAGGCAGCCAGGGTTCCTAGGGTGGCACCCAAGAAGGAAATCGTAGATCTGGACACCCCCCTGGATTGCCCTCCATCACCGTTCCTCTCATTGGAGGCATATCTCGAGTGGCACAAGGTCACCACCGAGAAGCGCAAGGCCGAGATGGCCAAGCAGAATAGCAACCACAATGGCGAAGCTAGACTCGATGGCAAAGGGTCTAGGACTAACGGAGACGAAGCCACCGATGCTTCAGAGTGCGAGGCAATCGAGTCGGAGGAGGACGAGGAGCTGTACGGCGATCAGGACGAGATGCAAAACGGTGCCGCTTCCGACGAGGAGGACAAGATGTCCCTGGCGTCCATCAGCAGCAGCGAGGAGATCATCGAAGTGCAGTCCGCAGACAAAGAGTTCCAGAGGCCCAATATGACGACCTCCTTTGGGCCGATGATGGGGGGGTACGGCTCAAACATTCCTGCTGGGTTCAACGCGCTCTACCCGAACCACGTGACCAACATGCACTCTATCGGTCTACATGGGTACGAGAGCCTTCAGCCCAATATTCTTTCCCACATGCACCTGTCGGCGGCAATCGCCCACATACCGCCGCAGCTGCTCCCCCACAACTCGGCTCTGCCTCCACCATTCATGAACCACGGCTACTCGACGGGGTCCTCGTGGGCGCCCACTATGAGCCAGCATTTCCCATACCCATCCCTGTACTCGCCCATCAGGTACGCTAGCGCACCGACCGTGACATCCTCGGCTGCGGCACATTATGCACTCCACGCTCCTCGGCTCGCGGGATTGGCCGGCTACTCAATTCCTTACCATCATCCGGCCTACTTCGTGCCACCTGCAACCCTCCAGCAGACCATGGACGTTGACCAGGAGGGACAAGCGCAAAAGGAGGAGACCGCCGAACAGAATCCACCGGAAGATCCCCACGTGCCCACTGTGCAGTGAGTTTTTGTTGGAAATATCTCATCGCTCAAATTTACCTCAAAGCTCAGTTTATGCCTTAGATAGTTTCCTGGGTAAGTTGGCCGAACAATTAAGTGCTGTGTAACGAAACATGTCTTTACATACCAAGGTATGCGAATCACATAGATACTTAAGTTGTTGACTAAAATAGGACAAAAAATTATTTGATTTTAAAGTAATGTTTCATTAGGCCATATGTATTTTAATGAAGCAAAACAAAATTGAAAAATATAAATACAGATAGCACACTTTTTGAATAGTCTGAAGATTCGCGTGACTTCGTTACTGTCTCTGGCCATAGCTTAAAGTTAGCTCTCAAATGACAAATTCACTCTAACCCAGCAAAAAATTATCAAGTTTGAGCTGCTCTCCCTTATGAAACAGTATATTGAATGGTTACGCAAGTTACCTAAATGCTTCCATGCACCTCGAAAACCCATGCACTTCACGTATTTGTATTAAAAAATATCAGGTTTAATGATTTTTGGCATAAAACAAAAAAGCTGTAATGGCGAAACGCCGTATAAAAGAACGGCTGTAATTCGAGGTATGAGTGAATTTGCGGGGTGACCATAGCGTAAAGCAGGAATGCAATGTTAGGCTTCTGATTTCTGTTGTCATTGCCATTGATAAATGTTGTATTGCAGGGGTGTTGTCGACATCATTGCTTCCGAGTTGAAGCAGATAATGCGGAGGGATCTTTGCAAGAAAATGGTCGAAAATTCTGCCTTTCGAAGCTTTGAGCAATGGTGGGACGATCACGAGCAGCAATTTAAGGTTATTTTATTGTACAACTTGTATTATTTTACAAAGTATTGCTATTATTATAATATATTTTGCATCTTTGGTAGCCGAAAGTCGCGCCTGTATTTCCTGTACCTAACGAAACCGTCGAAAAAGCTCCTGTGGCGGTTGTTCAACCACCTGCCTGGTCTTCCATATCGTCGCTGTTTAATGCGAGCACCGAGAGCCGCGGCTTTGGTCTTGGACTCGGGGGTGGCCTCGGCCTAAGGGCTGCCATGCCGAAAATGCCTTCCTTTAGGGTCAGTGGAATTTCAATTTCGTTAATTGGATAGGAGAATGGAAAGATTGTTCTAATTCTGTTTATAGAATTTTGCTACGATGCTAATACCGATAAATTTGTCAGAACTTAGTACTGAGGGATTGTTTCTTCCTTTTGTAGCGAAAGATAAAACCCCCTTCACCGCCGCCGTTGGATGACGACGACAGCAAGCTGAGACCGGATGACGAATCTGAAAACGAGCAAGACGCCTTCCAGGAAGGGGCCGAGCTGCAGGACGAGAGTCTGCAGAGCAGGAAGGAAGACGACTGGGGATCATCAGCTTCGGAAAGCGAAAGCGAAAAGGCTGAATCTGAAGGTCCGTATTGTGGAAAAATGCACAGAGAAGTCAGTTTTGAACCATGTCTATAGATAGTCTATTTCTCTCTTGTGACTCAGATGAAACCACCGCCGAAGAAAGCTCAGACGAGTCTGAGAGTGAGGCTGTTAGTAGCGCCGAATCGGAAGATGAAACCGAAAGCGAATCCGAGTCGGAAAGCGATTTTGAAGAGTTGGGAAGCAGCCCTCAAAAGTGAGTGAGAATTAGAGAAATAAGTGTTGTTTTCCACGTGTTAAAAAAACCCGTAACATCCAAGTTGCCTGAAACATATAGATAACACTAAT
>JAQIXS010002619.1:0-21833 GCA_034700785.1 Rossiulus vilnensis
TAACCAGTGTCTCTCGAACTTTACAATAAACAAGCGAAAAATTTATTTCCCGGCTGGCCGCACTAATTAATATTTTTTAAGGAGGCTGGCGGGCCGCATGCGGCCCGCGTGTTGGTCACCACTGATATATAGCTTCACTATGAAGAATACGTTGAATTTCATGTTTAATATTACTAATACTTAAAATTGCTAATTCTAAAAATACTAAGTATTTCTCCATTAGCATTAAATTTGAGGGTAATCCAAAGCTTCCTACCTCCTCATTGACAGCATGTCCAGCACAAGAGACGATTAGGGTGGATAAGGCATATTCCACAAACAGACCTGCTACTTGCACGAAATAAAAGCGATGATTGCCTAAAAAAGGGTTGCTCAGAGCTCTTATCCAGCAACAGGCCGCCACTATTTGCAAATACCACAAGAATGCCACGGATGAAAAGACGGCATCTGCTTTAGATACCAAAGAGCACAACTGCTGATGCCGCTGCTGCATAACAGGCAAGGACGAGCATGGACTGTTGTTGATTGTTCGAAAGCAAAGAGTGATCAATATGCACACATAAGTGAAAATACTCATTGCAACAAACAAAAAATTTTGGATGACTAGAACCCACAAATCCATGATCAGGCTTTCAGCCAAGGAGGAAATCTCAAAAACTAGACAGTTCGTAAAACGCTGGTATAAATCCGTCGGGTTCAACACGACGAAAATGTAGGAGTGGAATATAAAATGAACAATGGTGTTGAGTCCAAGAAATACACAAATGCCCCAACTAAACCACCACAAAATTGCTTCCTTCTGGCCTTTGCCAACTTTGTCCTTTTCCAAAATCTCGCCCAAGCTGGTCATCAAAGTGCCCAAAAGTCGCTTTTTAGTAAAAATCTTCAAGAGAGTCAAAGCAGCAATTACAGCTTCGATGGCACATGACAGAATGGTGAAAAAAAAGGGATAAAAGCCCTCTGTGGACCATGCACATGGCAATGTCACAGTACAGTTCCCTATTACTGCACACATGAAAAGAACAATGATGCAGAGGGGTAGTAGAGAGCAGATGCTCTTCAGAAAGTATTTTCTACAGATATTGTCACCAAAGACGTCAACGCCATAGAATTTCAGTAATTGTAACAGCGGATTGTTGTACCAGCGTAGAATGGGGAACACGTTGTTGGTTCGGGATACTATCCATGTTCGATTTTCCTGATTTTTCGGAAGGGAATCCATTGCAGAAAAGCATGCGGGCACAAACGTTCGGATTGTACTGATGTTGTTCTCCACACAATGTGATGTCCATTAGTTGATTTAATCGCTCTAGAAGCCCACGTCAAGACCATGATGACTAGTAAATATTAAGCGTTCACCAAATATGGCACATGGGAGTATATCGAACATTAATTATACTGAGTGAATGAGGCTTTCCGGCAGTCTAGTGAAGAAAATGAATTGTTTATATAGCATTCGACTTTCATACATATAGGGTACTGTAGATAAAATTAGAAACGTGGTTCCATGTTTACTCACAGAAATGGCAAGCAAGCCTAATCATTCCTGTCTTTTGACTATAAGAGCTAGACAAGTAACTTATAAACTATTTTTGTTGTTGTTTTAATTCACCGCACATGAGATTCTTCCATGCTTTATGTACATTGTACATAATATAATTAAAACAGAATAAAACATCACAGTGCCTGTAATAGTGTAGGCAATTTTTGTGTGATTAGTGCAGAGTTAAAATACTAACAAACAAGATGCAAAATTTAGCAACTTTCTAATCTCCTCTAAATCTTTCAGCCAATTTTTTTCTAAAAATGTCTTACAAATAATGTTATTATTATACAATACTTTTAAAAGAGAACATTTTCATTTTTCATTTCGTTTTATAGGTGCGTTTGAGGTTTTTCTATGATTTCACCTTTGGAATATTATTGCAGATGGGAATTGCAAGAAGGTAAATTGTGCATCAATGGCATGATTACAATTGGCAATTTCATAATTCTTTTGCTCCTTGCTTTCAGATGATTACATGCGGTTAGACACCTACTAGGCGCCTAGTTCCTGGTTGGAGGGTATATTTATTTAAAATAACAAGGACACGCACCTAATATCTCGGTAAGGATATTATTAAAAATACCATGAAATGATTTTTAACATTTAAGCTCATACCTAGTGACCCTATCAGTTGAATAGCATAGCCCAATCCCATACATTCTCAAATTTGATAATTACAAACTACGTGTAGAATTTTATTTGGTTTAACACAAGTTACATTGAGGCTCAGAAACCTTTATACAAGTCTCAACAAAAAAGATGCTTCTGTGATGGCCAGTCCAGGATAGTCCTTCCATTGTTGCATTTAGTGTAGTGACAGCATAGCCTACATGTTTCAGATGATTCCGTTGAAGAGACCGTCCATTTATTGCCATAACAAGCTGAAAATAATATTAATGAATCAACATTCTTAATCAATTATGGTGGTTCAAGAGAGAGAAGTTCAGAGAACGTTGATTAGTAGGCTTCTAGTAGGCCTGCTAAAGTTAAAACTTACTCATCAATAATTCATATTTCTCTCTATTATTCCGCCTATCTTGTATGTGTATCTTTATCATTATAATTACGATGCTATTGTATTTACTTACTAGATTCCGCTATTAATTTATATTGGCTCGTAGGGTTATAACCCCTAAAAGACATTATGGTTGTTGTCGTTGTTATACTAAAATTAAAACTGGTAGTTTCAAGCAGGGATAGTTACCCCACTATTTAAAACCATTCAGGTTTGCATTACCTTAAAAACGATATTTCTGGCATTCCTGGATCGGCCCCTTTTTTGAAACCTGGAAAACAATTAAACTTGATGATACATGTATGAATTCACAACATTTCAGCAGAATAGAACTGAAGGCCCTTCTTACCTAGATACAGGATTGTGGGGATAAAACCAAGATAAAACGTGGTCTTGGCCGCACTAACAACTGTCTGTAATCGCTGTTTGGTTTCTCGGCTCATTTTAACCATTTTTACTTGGCACAAATTGTTCTCGAGATTGTTCAAAATCTGAAAAATGCTTCACGAAATTCACGTGGGCTGTTGCAACTCCGCAATTGTATTATCGCATGTTTGGTTTGGACTTCGCCTTAGCTTTGGACTGTGGCGCCATCTACACCATGCACCGAAAGTTAATTGTCCTTTCTAAGTAACGAAAAGTTGATTTAGTTAATATCTTGTTGAAATGTGAAGGGCATAATCATATAAATGCAAAATAAAACTTGAAACAGTTCAGGATTGAATAAAAATATTATTTATTGATGATTTCATTTACAAAAGATGCATTGGTTATCCTGGTTGCTAGGCTGCTTAGTGCTGACGTGAAGCATTCTGGGAAAGACGGAGCACGTGGACTCGTGGAGTCGTTTTGTCAGCGTAGTGGTGTTGTAGTTGATATTTTGCGGTTTGTTTTCCCTCTTAGAATTAAACAAATCAGCATCTGCAATGGATAATTCGGAAAGAATGGAAAGCGAAGAAATGAAAAATCATGTTCGTTTGTGCGCTGGAACTAGTTTAGTGAAAGTTGAGCCTTGTTTCTCTCCGAATTCCAGGTAAGTTCTGCCAAGGTCCGGCTTGACGATTTACGTTTTCGTGTCCATTTACCTTAACTCAAATCTATTTCATTTCAGTTATCTTTTCGTGGTGGCTAATGATGCTATTAAAGTGTTTAGCACGAAAACGGGTGAATGTATTCATGTTCTCATTAGCAAGAAATGTCCTGTTGAAGCTGTTTTTGTAAATCCAAGCAACGAGTTACAAGTACGAGCACGATTTGTCGTTTGAGTGGTCTCCAGATTTCTTTTAACATCCCGTTTATTTATGTTGAGTTTCTGCTTATATTTTTCAGTTGATGACAGTTTTAAGTGACGGCACGGTGAGCTTTTGGGATTACGAAGATGCCGTTTTGATTCGGGTATGGCATGGATTAAATTAATTTTGTGATTTAACGTTTCGTTACTTCTTTGTGGCTATTTAGTTAGTGTATGACGTAGCTTATGACGTGTATGAAACAGCATGTGTAATTGCACCATTTTTAATGTGTTTTTCTTAATAACTATAGTATAACTATACTCGTACATGTACGTAGAATTTGTTTCACCATTTCATTTTCCTGAAAATTTTACAGGAAATATTCCTCAACACAGCTGTGATTGGGGCATATCCAGGAAAAACTTGCAAAAGTTTGTTTGCCATCACAACTAATAAAGGTTTATACATTTGCTATTTATTCTAAATGGCTTATTTGGCGCTTCTTTGCCTTAGCTGCTTATAAACATCGCTATTTAATTTATAAGAAAATAAATCTTAATTCTAATTTTGAAATGTTCGTTCTTCTAGAAAAGAGCGTATTAATGGAATTTGACTTGGATTTTCTTGAGAAAAATTCTTCAGCCAAGTTCCTGGACGAAGTTTCAAATTCGAAGAAGCTGCTTGCTTTTAACAGATCGGTCACTCGTGTTGCCTACGCTGTGGACCATATGCTATACATAAGGGATGTAGTCGAGTCAACATCTATGTTAGTTTTTTCTGTTTTTTGTTAGTTATTATGAAGGTTTTAAGTCTTGGTTGTGACGGTGTTGACATAATCTTATTTTTTATTTATTTTTAGTCGCCACTTTATTACTGACACATTGACGATTACGTGCGTTGCTTGGCATCCAAGTGATACTTGTGTGGGCACTGGTGACTCTTTGGGACGTATAATTTTGTGGTACGCAATAAATTAACGAAGTACTTAAGTTTCCTTCTCTGTCTGGACGTGAAAAACAAGTGGAATTTTTTCCCAAGTTTCTAGTTGAAATTATTTTTTATTGCATAATGTTTGAGGCAATATATTCAGGCAATACTCAGCCATGAAAATTATTATTATATTTATTTTTTTAGGTACAATTATTTTTCAAAGCCCTCCAAACCTTCAAAAACAACGTTCCATTGGCACACGCTGCCTGTCGTGGACTTTTCGTTTACTGCTGCTGGTAAGAATTGATTATTTCATAATATTGTGATAAGCATTTAAAGTTCACTTGGCAAGTTACTATGCTCTTCATATTCACTCTCCTTTAATTTGTAATGTATCAAATGAGCTTCACATCTCTGTAGATTTAATGTTTTTGTAAAGACTTTTTTGATTAAAACTTGTAACATGTTATAAATATTTTATTTCAGGCAGTTTCTTTTTTAGTGGTGGGAATGAATGTGTTTTGGTAAAATGGAGACCTGATACTAGCAAACAGACTTTCTTGCCTCGCTTGGGAATGCCGATTTGTCATGTTACCTGTTCGCCTGATAACTTGTTCATTGCTTCTTCTCATGTTGACAACTGTGAGTCCATCGGCTTATCCTCAGCCCATTCTGGACACAAACAACATTGAAACATTGAAATTACTGATTTATTTGTTCTTAAATTCTAAACTTATATAGCCATTTTACTGATCAGCGAGAATCTTGAAGTTCAGCACTGTATTCAAGGCTTGGCATGCAATCATAATTGGGAAGAATCTTCTGAAAATCCTGTTCCTATTGGAATGCTTTATGTGCCTCATTTGGATGCACTTGTGCTGAATGGAAGACCTGGTCATTTGCAGTTTTACAGCCTAAATGAGGAAAAGCAGCTCTATAATGTGAGTTTTTATTGTACCATAGGATATTTTTCATAGCATTGGGAAAATGTTTACTTGCTTACTCTGAACGTGTCTGTTAAAAGTGGATTTGCTAGTCTGCATCCGTGCGAAATGCAGTCTACAATTTTTTTCTCTAAATAGTTGGATATTACGCAGCAGAATTATATTACAAGAGAGCGTAACCGAACGATTTACCAACTTGAAGTGATGAAAGCTGCCTTCGATCCAACGGGGCACTGGCTTGCAACTGTGGAACAGAGAGATGACAAGGAAACCAGTCTTGAGATTCGCCTTAAGTTTTGGGAGTACAAAAGTGTCGATCAAAAGTATAATCTCTTGATACAATACTGGTTGTGCTGTGTTTTTTTTTAATGCATGTTTGATAATTTTGGTTGAATATTTGATTTCTAGGTTTAGTCTGTGTACCACCATTGAAATGCCACACTGGGATGTTGTCAATGCACTTCTTTTCCGCACCGTAAACCTGCAGTCACAAGACAAGTACGTACCTATGGCATTTTCAACGTCTGAAGATAAACGTTTGCGAACATGGACACTCATTGAGGACGAGGATAACCAAGGTAAAGACATGACTACTAACGATTTGCATCGTCGATGCAAATGTACGTTATTGGTTTCTTTCACTTTTATTTCAGACCAAAAAGTCTGGACATGCCAGAGCGTCGGTTTCTACAGAGATTTGCCATCAAGATGTGCCAGTATTTCTGAGGATGGATCAGTAGTTTCAGTTGCGTTTGGTCACATTTTAACCTTGTGGCTGCCTGATGGCAACGTTTTGAGATCTAGTCTTTGCCATCCCCGCATCAATGAAGACATAAGGTACGTGCTTTGTGATTTGTTTCCTCTGATCAGCGGCCCCCAGGTGCTTAGAGCAATGCACCATTTTGGCATCGGTCATTTTGATGGGTCTCATTAACTGTAAAGAAAGCGGGGATATGGTTGTGCATAAAATGTTCCCCATTTTGTATTATTTTTGAATGGATCACACATTGATTAGCTGATTTGTATTATTTAATACAATTTTCCTTACAATGTTTTTTTGTTTAGGCATGTTCTATTTGGACGTCATGAGTGTAGTCATCTAATCACTTGCAGTACAGAAAGTTCTGTAACAGTTTGGGATGCTCTATCACTATCCGGTAACAATGGTTTAGCCTTACATTTTGCCATTAATAACTTTTATTTTTCCAAAAAAAAAAATAAAACATAATAATAAGAAATATTTTTGTTAAACTATTTCTTCTTCCCCTTTTATAGTACTGTGGTGTGTTCAAGTAAACGTTACGTATTTGGCTGGAGACCCCTTCTCAGCAAAGATAGCTGCCTTTAGCGATGATGGAGATTGTGAGTATGGCTAATTTCCTGCATGATAAATGTTGTTGAAATTAGGTATACATGTAATCACATTTACATTGTATTGTAAAATAATTATTACAAGTAATTGCTTAAAAACGATTAAGCTTAGCTTGTCAAATACTGTCAATGTACTTTGACAATTGACTCAGACTTTAAAAACTTGAGGCATTTGTAAATTTTAAAACTGCTGGGAGAGCTCATAATTATCTTCGAAAATAGTAAAGAAAATTTATTGACATTAACTGCTAAATGATACTGTTTGTATTTATTAAAAAAAACCGTAAGTAATCTTCAACCCAGTTAATTACACACTTAAGTAATCGGGATGGTTTGCTATTACAAAGAAACATTCCCTTACCATGTATTGCCACTTGACAATATATAACTTGTTTTTCGCTTTTTGATGCGTTTTGAATAAGCTTCTGAATTTCCCATCCTGTTGTCCTTTCAGTGTTTATCTTTCGACCTTCGAGTCCCAAGCCAGTTCACGTACACTCCAAGTCGAGTTCTGGCAAAGTCATTGCTGCTGCTTATATTCCTCGCCCAAGTGCTGACAGCTCGAAATTGGGAAATGCTCAGCTCTATTTCATGAACTCGGAACAGAATTTATTCGTTCTGTCTTCAGAGGAAGATGAGCTGGCAGCTGACCCCAAAAAGGGAAAGGTAAATTGTACTTTATTTTTACGTTTGTCTCTCGCTAATTGCAAAATGTTGCTGACCTTCTGCTGTATTTTAGGTTGTGATTAAAAAAAATCTCCCAATGACACCTTTTGGATTGCTGATGGCAGAAAGTCGGATATCAGGAGTTAAAAAAACGGAGCAGGCATTCCACGAGATCCAAGGATTGGAGAGCAAGAAGATCATCAAAATGGTAGGACACGATTCCCCTTATTATTTATTGTTAGCAATACTTACATAATTACTGCTTTTTTAGCAGTTATTTACAGACTTAAACTGGGGTGTGAGATGGCCCATGACCATTTTATATTTGTTGGTGATTGTGGGAAAATTTATACTTGGGGCATGACCAGAAAAGTGTGAAAATCGGCTAGTCGATTGGCGCATGGGTTTGCTTGTCCAAGGCTAAAAACATTCCTCGTTATGCTTTGTATTGCAGAGTGTTTTAAAGTAACTTACTTTTTGAATGGTTAGCTTCATAATCTTAAGAATATTTTTGAACGTTTTTGTGCTCGTAAGATTTTTATTTTCAATTTTTATAAGAACACATGTTAAAAGATCTGTAGGTGGAAGGGTTTTTATGTAAGTCTGAAGATGCTCTAGATTGTTTAACCATCAATTCAGGTAATTGTAATGTCAGAATTACTTTACTTTCACTTTTAAATCCCAAAGCAACAGCATAATTATTACCTATGCATTGAAGAACTTGAATTGTCACAATAATTAATGTACAGAGAACATTGGCCTAAAAATAATTTTTCAAAAACAAAAATTTTGGTAATTGAAATATTATCAAAATTTAGTGATTCTATATTTCACAGGATCTGTTAACGACCAGTGTTAAAATATAAAAATGCTCCGGTTTTTAATTGTGATTCCGAAATGGGGAAGTTTTTAGCTAGAAGTATTTGGGCATGCAAATAAATAATTTCTTAAAGTAATTATTCCTTCTGAATTAGTAGTGCAAGGTATAGGTATATTTTGTTTTTAAATAAATTTTGATAATCTTCGTTTCTGTTTTCTACTGTGCATCTGTAGCATTTTAATGCTGAATTAAGAAGTCTTGTTAAACAGATATTTGCTATTAATTGGGCAAATAAACCAGTACGTAGATGCAATTTTTATTTTACAGTAAAGTACAAATGAGTTAAAATACTGAATTTACAGTGTGTTAGCAAAATAACAGAATTTGTAATATATATACCACGTAATAACATATGGACCTAGTTGATAAATAGTTTTCAAAACTAGCCAAATGCGAAAATGAGATTGCAATTTACTAATAACCAACTGCAGTTACATATATTGATAGTCTGCATAAGTTGCATTCATTTTATCCTGTAGTCTATGACATTGGCACCATTTTTATCAACTTTATCTGCCTATATTGTATAATAATACATGTGGAAGCCCAGTTTAAAATTGCTCTTCTAGTTTTGGTCATCATACTAAGTGGTGTTTTACCACCTTGGAATACTACTTTTGTGTGAAATATATACAGTGTATGTTGATTCATGGTTATTAATGGGGAATACCCTGATTAGTTGGGGGGTATTGTTGTGATCATCGTTTTATTTGTAAATTACTTGGCATAACTGAGCTAAGCAGTACATTCTAAATTGTTCTGCATTCAAACACAAGGTTTGACCTCCCATATACTTATCAAGACCCCACTTCCATCTCAAATTTCCCCATTGGTGCTAATTCAACTAAAGCTAATTTAAGTACATGCACATGTCAACTAATAATACTGGGTTTGTTATTTTATTCAAGTAAGGCACTCTATGGTAAATTAAAAAAGGTATTATTTATATAAATCTACAGCTACATGAATAATACCAATACCAATGGTACGATTGAGCGCAGTACTCAGTAGATAGATACATGTATGCGTTATTCGTTGCGCTTAGTCTGTTTTTTTGCAAGCCTGGGTTTTTTATCAGCTGTTTCCAGGAAAATAAGGTACTCTTAAAACGTTCCTTTACTGCTTGATGCGAATGAAATTTATACAGAAATCAAAATCAGACTTGATACAAGTTCAACACTGCTGGCGAAAAACCATAACTCAAAAAGAGCATATAAGGTTAGCACATCGCAAAGGCCATGCTGCATTGATCAGGGGCACATTGCCTGCTCAATGCTTTGTCGCAGTTTGGTTTCTTGCCACTTCCCGAAGACGGCGAAAAGCGAGTGGCCTGCAAGTGTAAACTGCTGCAATGACGATGCCTTGACTGGCGTTGATCAGGTCAGGAACAATCCATGCGATGCTGTCGTTAGGACTGACATTTGTGCTGAATTGAACCACTTCCATTATCCAGAACAGTCCCATGGCCAGGAAAACAACGAAGCAGATTTTGAGGCTAAAATGAAATTAATTTATGCACAGTATTAGGTTTGTCAGATCAAGTTGATCAGATAGGCTTTTGGTTGCATCTGTTAGCATGCAATTGAGCAATTGGGTGCAATGATTGATGCATGCCTGGCGGCTAAGTAATTAACTGTCAGCAGGATGTGCAGTGGCAGCTCCATCCTGGATTTAAAAATTTTTTTTCTTCTCCGTTTTAGTACTTCTAGTCATGAATCTTGTTTTTAGCACTTGTTTGTCATGTGCATCTTTTATCTTTTCAAAACTGTACACATGCACAATACTCGGTTATTCTGGACACTTCTCACAACTCATTCATGGACCTCCTACTGCTTCATTTTCTGCTAGTCATGATGATATTTAGGTTTGGCTTTTTATTCACGGATGATGAGGGTGCAAGTCGTGATTTAATTTTTATTTCTTTTGCACTTGTTGTCAATTATTAGGCTACTTAGCTTCACGTTCATGTATTAGCATGTTTCCACTAATTATTTAGTTGTCTAAAGGTCTAAGGTGTTGCAGAGCGAAATGATGCAATCGGAAACCTGCCGTCAAAAAAAATTATTTTCAGAACCTTAAGATGTTTATTGAATTAAAGAAGCAGTCTTTGGCGAAATCTAAAAATACCTCTGCCCTACGATTGAATTTGAGTTTGATGGATATTTTCCACGGAAGCGGATAAGCTTTAAACCAGAATATATGAAATTATATGCTGCATTTTTCATTAGGTATTTCAATTTCTTGTATAATATTTTCCCCCTATAAATTCAATTTGTTTATTAAATACACGATGGAATTCGTGCAAGGAATGTTTTTAAAAGCAGTAGGCCTACTTGGCAGTATTGTCGAAAGTTGAATTGTCGTCACATTAGCTCTTCATATAGGTTGTGAATTAATTTAGTACAAGATTGTAAAATGTATGCTGATGGAATCTTGTAGCCAATTTAAATTTTCTTAAGATCATTCAATTAACCCCGATTTTCGTATTTGGCATGTTGTTTGGATCCGCATCATCTGTGGTTCTGTTATTTATTACTTTTATACAATCTCTTTATGGCTTAAATGATTTCCAGGTAATTATGTTCGGCATAAATAATAGGCCACTTTCTTCTTCAAATATCTTATTTTTTTGTTTGTAGCAATCGTTTTGGCGTGTCGCTTTAGTGTTTAGCGTTAGTGCTGTAATAGTATAGTAGAATAGCTTCAATCAAGTGTCATTAGCGGCAGAATAATAAATCCTGTTTGGCATCGCACCTTGTTCATAGAACGTTGGTAATTTTAGCTTAGTTTTCTTTCAAATAATAAGCAGTTTTCCTTCAATTCTCCTTGAACTGTTGACATTGTTTCTTTCTGTAACTCTGTTGAGGTATCCTTTTTTCGTAAATATTTTAGAACGATTTAATGATTTATTCCGCGATTATAATTTCACCGAAAGTTAAATTTGAGTATGGCAATATTTTTTTATTAAGTTACTCTTTGGCTTCTGCATCCATGCTTATTATGTATTGCGAATCAAAGTAAGTAGTAATAGTGATTGGTTGCTACCCCCAGGGATAAAACGCAAACCAGTTTTGAGTTTTAAAACTCATCGTTAAGAATGTCTGCTTTGTTCCTTTGCTAAAACCTCAAAGGAAGAAAATTTGTAAAAAAATAATCGTAACCTTGAAGTGGGGGAACTACAGAAACTACTGTTTGTTTGCTTGAATTGCACACCTAATTGAGTGCGTTGTAGGCTAACATTGTTTCTAATTCGGTAAAATAATTGAAAATGTGAATGCCGTTTTCCTTTTGTGAATTTCAGTAGCAATGGAAAGTATTCATTATGGGCAAATTATGAATCCTCGTTATCAGCAATATTATTGTTTCCAAATCGGACAGTTTTTCATGACCTTATAAAAACTTGATAAACTTTGATAGTTGTTCCCATACATGTTCTAAAGATAATCTACACATCACCCATGTACTAAACAGCGACTGGAACTATTGCATACCCATGTTATTTAGAGGTAGACTACCTGGAAAGGGGAGAAATGAACCGAAGTGTTATTGGGAGGGGCAAACAAAAGAAATGACTGACCTCCAGCTACAAATTAGGGAGGCTTGATTTGATACCGTCTATCAAGTTAGTATAAGAAACTGGAGATTTTTTTGTCATTTTCAGAAACCTTGGAATATTTGACATAAGGAATTTCTATAGACCGCACGTTTGATACGTAGTGCTCATACTTACAGCTGTTTGTTGAGTTTCATGTTGGTGAATTCAGCGTTTTGCGTGGTAGACTTGCATATGTTGAACACGGACAGCACAAAGCCAACGAAGTTCAGAATAAGGAGAAAACACATTGGGCCGAATAGGAAGGCATAGGCGGATCGCCTTTCGTTGAACCAACACATGGTCTTAATCCCTGGATAAAGTTCGAACATGTCTTGCACATTCTCATGGTTGTCGAGGATCGCAACAAGGATGATGAAGATCAATGGCACACACCAGCCAAATAAGCTGTATAAGATCATTTTCTTATTGCAGAAGGTATTAACCCATGAATAGCCATCGGTTCCCTTCCTCAGGTGGGTACTGATGCGCCATATATCAAAGACCAAAACGCTTAACCAACAGAAAGAGGCCAAAGCGAAGAAGTACGTGGCGTAGAATAAGACGCAACATCCACCGGTACCAATGTCAATTTCGGAGCTGAACTTCCTGGCAGCTAAGCATGTGTACATCACCATCAAGCTGAATGCGTGACAAAGTAGAGGTGCCCTCTGATAACTCAGTTCAGGAATGATCAAGTGAACCACAATGGTTACAGCCAGACAAATGGCCGAAATGACGTGCACCACTGCGTGGATGATGAAGACGTCGAAAGGTAGTTCCTCTTCCACTGTGATGGAAATGCACTCCACTGCCCGCTTTTTACCGATGGTCACGTAGTCTCCGGGATCGTGGTACTGGGCCCTAGCTTTGTTGTAAAGCATCTTGTTGGCTTCAATTTGGAAGTCATTTCGCTCTAACACCCACTTTGGACAGCTGATGAAATTCTGGCTTAATGGGTAGCAGACATTGGCCATCTGGGTGGTGGGATCTATGGTGTATTTGGCGTTGTGTAAAGTTTTGTTCAGCAGTTCCAAGTGCAGAGAAGTGTCCATGACCTTGTATTCTCCTGGTTTTAGCATCAGGTAGTTGCACGTTTTTCCTGCGTGGCATGTCAATGCGAAGCCGTCTGGGTTGATGTAATAGCTTCCCAAGGGGTGCATCCGCCCTTTAGCAGTGTCCTCCAGTGTGTGGTTTTCCAGCACAATGTAGGCTGATTGCACAAGCCACTTCTTGCGGCACTCGTGGAAGGTAGGAGACAGGGGGTAGCATATCGGTATCCGTCCATTATAGTCTGAAGGGTTGCTGTCGTTAATCAATGAGAATTCTGGTTCTACTGCTCCAGCCTGATCTGTCGTGAGATTAACGTTCATGCACGCTGGGATGATCAAGTCATCTATTGATGGCAAATTTGTTTCATCTCGTTTCGACCGTGCCGTGCTCACAGGTGAAGATGAGAATATAGCAACCAGCAATGCTGAAGCTATGAATGTCCGTATGAGATTGCATTGTTTTACGCTAGCCATTCTTGACCTCACAACCTCTTCAGTGAAAGCAAACGTGTTCGTAGACTTTGCTGGATGTCAATAGTAAAGCTCTTCTTTCAGCCTGTAAGCAAAAAACAGTAATGCGTGTCAATAGTTAAAAAACATCAAGGGTTTTCCTTGGTGCGCTGCTTATATATGCTCAGAAACATCATGTTCTACCCTGTTAAAATGAAAATACAGATCTCCAATTTAGGTTACAGTCAGTTCTCACCAAGGATAAGATTTCAGTGTTTTTCAAGAACTGCAGCGTTGTAAACCTCTGCTTAGCTGGAGATTTGCATTCTGAAATAACGACCTGGATGAGATCATTTTGAGGAGGTATTTCAGCAAGATCAGTTGTAATTAGGGGTGGGTTTCTCGGTAACCAGAATGCAAATTCAAGGATATGCCTTGTACTACATTTCATGAATTTTCGTTTTAATTTAACTCTTAATCCTACATTGCTACTGTCAGACTTGAAGGATGAAATCCTTAAACTCAAATCATTGGGCGTATTTACCACCACCCAAGTCTTATGGCATGCAAATAGCAAAACGGTTAGTATGAATATATAAATCCGAAGGAGTTTGGATTTCCATGGCATCTCTGTTGGTTTCTGTTAAAGATTCACTCATTAAATTCAAATTGCCCAAACGTTTTAACCCAATCAGTTTTAGCTACACGCAGGAATTAAAGGAATAGCTGAAAAGCTACACATACCCTGTAATGGCAGCGTCCTACTTAACACGCAAGTTGCAAGTAGTTTGAACGTGTGTAATTTCATAAATTTGAGTCTTTAGGTATTAACAACACAACTCGACTAGACTCATTCTACAACAGCGTATGAACCCAAAGCAGGTTATCAAGTTGGTTGCTCACAACTTGCAAGTTTCTCGTCTCGCCCTCTTGGCGCATTCCCAAATCTGGGTTTTCGCAGGTTTTTGGACCTCTCTGTTACCAACGTCAAAATGCCAGTTTGTGCGTGGTACCGCCCAAGTCTGGGTGGTTGGATGAGCAGCTGCCCTGGCAAACGGGGTCGAACACCGGTTTTCACCCAGTTTTTGAGTGCATCCACCTTTTTAATTCGGGTGCAACCTGTAAGCAAGCGGTCCCCTGGTCACAGAAAGCTAGAACAGGATTCTCATTCTCGTTTTCTGGTTTTTGAAAGTCTTTTTAACTCCCTTGGCCTGGGTATGTTGTGCAAACCGAAAAGCGTTTGAGAAATCCTTGCGTGCACAGTAGCTTTCTCCTAAGCCTACATCCGTGATGCTAATGCACGTTAAGAGCTGAGTTGCCTGAGAAAATCCAGGTTGTTAAATTGCGCTAGCAGATTTGGGAGAAAAAGCTTGTTTTGCAATATCCAGGTACATTTTATGAATTTGGAGCGGTTTGCATTTGCACGTCATTCCTATGCCTGAATGTTGAAACTCAATTTTAATTACTATTCAGAGAAGTTTGTATCCGTGTCTGAGCTGTATGGGCTGGTCTGAAGGCTATCACCTCTCTGGAATCAGCATTTTTGAATTTAGGGCTGAAATTGACCCAGTAAAACTTGGTTTGAAAGTGTTGAAATAAGTTTCACAAATGTTCTCGTTCTCAATGTGCTTGATAATGCGATGAAAATCCTTGAATTTTCCATTCATTTAATGTTTCAAAAATGTTTAATTTGTTTTAATTAAAGTGATTCCATAAATTGAGTTCATACTATAGGCTACAGTTATAGCACTCGGCATTACCGAATTGCAATTTCAAATAAGTGGCATGCTATGCTAACATTTTCTCCTAACATGTCTCAGGGAATTTTCTGAGACAGCGAAATATTGCTAAAAAGGCATTCAAATATGATTGATCCATGGTGTACTGCTTATAGTGCATGTACTTGGCACATTTTCAAACTTAAACTAGACGTCTTTGTATTCAGTATATAGTCTTCATTTTATGGGTTTTGATAATATTATCTGCATTCTCAAGTTTCCTTCATCCTATTTCGTACTTGATATTTTAAGTTAATTCAGCTATTGAAATTAACGATGGCCATAAAATGCGACTTTATCCGATGGTGTTAGCTGGCATGGTGCTGTCACATGCTGCCATGTACCAGATCAGTTAATCTTAGTGGAGCAAATGTTGGTATCAGATGTTTTGAATCCCATTCAAAATCTTAGTGTGTTAATTGTGAACGCTAAAAGATTTGTCCCATTAATGGTGCACTGTTACACTGCGCGTGCTAAAAATAGAAAATGATACATAGTAGAATGCATACTTGTTATTGCGATGTTAGTACAAGTTGTATTATTTCTAACCTAAACCGTGTAAGTTAAGAAAAACTGGTTTTATCTGGTGTAATTTCTAGTTATGCGTTTTTGAGAAATATTGCACACGTTAATTCTTAATTGGCCTATTAACATTAAACCAATGTTATCCATGCATTATATTATATTCGTTTACTGCTGCATATTTCTAATGTCATTTAAAGGTAAATGAATTTATTAGTTATTTTTAATGGAATAATTTTTAATTTTTTTTGTTACTCATCGTGAGCGTCAAGTTTTTTTCATTGTTCATATTTACTGACATTTACGCAATGTTTTTTAATCACTTGATTAATACAGGACAGTGATGCTCATAAAATTAGCCGATGACAAAATTATGCTGTTATAATGTTTCGAAAAAACCTACATTCATTCTGCTGCTGTCCCTTAACTATTTCAATGATGCATAATTAGAGCGCCATCCTGTATGTGTCTGCATGGTCGCATTTCATCTGCACTTCAATTGCGTTGTGATAGGAAGTTAATCCTTAAAACGCACTAATTGGTGCGTAGGCCTATCCTGTTAACTTTATGTGATTTCTTTTTTTTTTAAATTACTTTTGGGAACAATATAATCAGGAGCATCAGCGTGGTTCCCGTAATTCACAACCTATTGAAAATGCAATATTACTCGAACATGTGCAATACTTGATTACATAACGCTAGCTTTTGCCAGGGAAAATGGATCAAGTTTACTACCTCTAGTAACCTAATTACGTCCAACAAAAGTATTACTTGAACTTTTTTGATTGATCAGGAGTTCCGTGTACCTTCATTCAACAAATTGTCTCCCGTGGAGAAAGGACGTTTCGAATTGGGTTAAATATACTTTCATGTCTACCAATAGAAGTTTCTATTTAAAGTTTTTTTTTTAATTTTAAGTAACCTTGTTCTATAAAACTGCCTTGCTCTCGAAAACCTATCAGCGCTTTGATATTAACAAAGAACCGATGTTCATTTTGCAACTGAACTTATCAGTTTCGCAAAGTACATAAAACTGTTAAGTAATGCATCCTTATGCATCAAATATCAATTTTCTATGCTTAACAATTTAATGTTTTTAAATTTAAAATTTGGAAGAAAACAAATTGAATTATAAATTTCGGTGGGGTGTTGATGCTAGCTGTTGCTGCATTGGGGTAGCATTTACATACTTTTTCAAATTGTAGAAGTCAGAAATATTCTCAAAGAATAATTTGATTATACTTTTAATGGACCTCCATATTCAGTATTATTAAAGTTCCAGCAAAATTAAAATGCTAAGAAAAGCGACTACGTTAAACTTAAAGTCATGCTTATTATATTAATGCACAATCGTTTCTGGGGAAAAATAAACTTAAAAATTAAAATTTAGCAATTGTCAGTAACGTGCTATTCAATGGAAATTCTACATTGATTCTGAAATTGTGTTGTTAATTTTGAATGAGGAACTAGGAGATAATTTTCAAAATAGTGAAGTTTTTAAGTCAACGTCTACAATAGACTAAAAATAAAATCAAACATGTTATTCGCATTTATTAATGGACCGAAAAGTTGGATCTACTTACCAAACACTAACTTCCGTCGTTTCCTTCAACACTCACTTCCTTAATAAATTCTTAAATTTAACTGTTTGTCAAAATCGTTCATCTCTAAGCGAATGTGGATTGATCTTCAGGCGGTTTATAAACCCTCGAGCTGGTTGAAGATCATTGCATAGACGATCCTACTTCAGCAGCGTTAAGCGAACTCTGTCAAAATGCGGTTATTGCTTTCTTAATTTAAACCAGGAATACAACGAGTTTTTATCCAAGCTAGCCTTGTTTTTTTTCCAATTCCTAGTATTGTAATGACGTTAGCAGGGTGATCTTAAATCAGGTATTAATGCAGTGCCATTCTACTGGACATTTTACGGTCTTTCGTCAGCCAGGCAGCTCATGATAAGGCTGTTGTGTTTTGTAATAAGTTTGCTCAGTGACGTCAGTGGTGGTGCATCTTCCGATTGGAAGAAATGCGACCCTCCTCTTATTCTAGGCCAGCGAATCTGGTTGATAATGCTGTGTTAAGGTCAGTTTTTTTTGAAACTGCAGGTATCACAAAAAAACACCACCCTGGTCCTGGAGTATGGCCAATTATGTAACACGTGTATTTGACAAGGTATCGAATTTATGGCTAGATTTTTGTAAATGGGAGAATGCAATGCATGATTCTTGGTAAACTATTGTAAAACGGTGAATTTTGAAATGAGATGCCACATACCAACCACTCTACCTAAAATGGGCCTCATGGCAATATTTTAACTTATTTTAGTCACGCACGTGGCTCATGAAAGAGGTGTCACATTTCTGGATAAAATGAAAATTTGTTGCGGTTCAAAGTTTTTGAAAGTTATGTCAACTGTTAGTAGGAAATCATGTCATGGCAATTTCTGGTTGTCGACGCTTAAGCATGCAACTCATGCATTACTCGTCAAACTCGTTCTTCCCAAATTACCAATGCATTAGTAACCAATTTCGGTTTGAAACCCATTTAGGCCATTTATTTTCATGAGGTAATCTAGAGATAAGAAAAATTTTAGAATGATGTAATTGGTTGCAATTGTGATATTTGCTGGATCCACCTTTCGTCGTGGGGGTCGTAAGATAGTCTACGATGAACAAACAGATCCTTAGCACGCTTGGACCATTGTTGACATTGGCAATGTGATACACGTTAGCTAATAACAATATAAACGAACTTCTAATATTATAAAAAATGCAAAAGTGTTTCCTTTGGTCATGTAGGCCTGTCAGCTGATGCTCTAATATCTTGATAAGGGCAATGTAACGTACCTTATTCACTGGACCGTTGTCATTTGTCCGGCCCTGACAAGTACACTTTGTCTTGTTTGCAATGCGATAAATCATTTTTCATTATTTGGCTTTAAAGTCACGTTGGAAAAGTTCTGAGAAAATACTATTACCTGCCTCGTATCACCTGCATACTGGGATATGTCATCGAATTGGTGTGATGCCCTTGCAAGGTAATGATTCTATATATTTAGGTGAGTGTAACGAAGGAGGGGCAAGGTCATCCATAGCGGCTTACCTGTGCTGGTTTATATTTACAAAACCAATCTGCATTTTTCAAGTTCAATTTGAGATGCTGGTTTCGCGTTCTGAACGTTAGTTAAGAAATGTTTCTCAATAACGGCTACATTTATCCTTGTGATAAGCATTGTGTCCTGTTTAGCATCGGAGCTCAATTCCTTATGAAACCACTCTTTAAATTCATTATTACCACAAACTAGCACACATTTGAATTGATAATTATAGAGCCGATTATTCAGTGATTAATTCCATGACAGGTATAGTACACATGTGCACCAATAACGAGGCGACGCAAATGCACACATTTTTACTACCTTAGATACTGTAATTTGTTTAATTTATTTCAAACATTTTTTGGCTAGAATATAGCAAAATATCTTTGTTATAAAATATGTATACAGTATGTGTAATAAAATACCCTGCCATCATTATAGCACAACCTGCTCATGAGCTCATTCAATTCTACGAAACTTATGTTTTGTGACATTTTATTAAATGATAACGCACGAACACACAGATTGACATTGTATTAATGACATAAACAGCAATGGCATTTCCTGACTTATGCATTTCAAAGATAGACTGAGAACTGCGTGTATCCCACTTATTTTCGTGCATGAGGTATGATTAAAGGAAATACTATCACAGGGCGAATAATAATACTTCACAATTGTTAATTGCTGCAAAAAACGTTGTGTGCAACCTTGTATTTTGAGCTATGTGCAGCCATGCCATTCATTTAGTAGGACATTATCAGGCCATGTGTTAACGAAGTATATTTGTTGTTTATCCTCCTAGTCATCAGTTTAATAGCAGTGAAATGGTCGCTTTGTTTTCAGATAACCTAGTTTTTGCCTGATCATTGTACATGTAGGTTTGACTTAAATATATTTAACCAGTCTGACTGTTATGAACGTAAATGAAATGCTTTGTTTGGCGCTCACAGTTCCGTTCTTTAATGCAAAATGCGACCAAATATCTGGGGCATCTGGTCTAATCCTTTTCTGGAATAACCACGGTTCTTATTTAAATATGCTTGCTAATTAATGCCCCTTTGTTTCTTCGTGATAAATTATTCAAATGAATACTCTCAATATTTGCAAAGACACACACTTGAGAAATACAAATTAATTAAATTAGACCAATGTCGATATTTTTAGTTTGTATTTTAGCTGTAACATTTCAAAGAAAGTGTTTTATTTGATGCAAATTAAATTAATAGGTAAAGATTGCAAACTAATTTGTAGATAGGCCTATTGAAATGTCTGCACCTTTAAGGAAAGTCCTGTCCTGAGTGACAGATTTCCTTCTCAATTAAGATTTCCTATTTTGTAATAGAATTTGTTTGTGAATAAATTGCTTAATTATTAATTAATTCATACTACAAAGGAGTTATGAAAGACACATTTGCTGACGTCTATGTTTACAACTTGTTCATTTCGTCGTATAATGTTTTAAAAAAATGCGTCTGTTGATGTCATACATGTATTTACATTTCCCAACTTCCTTGCAATAAACTCGCTTGGACTCCTAATCTCAGTCGAGCAGCATGGTTCAATTATTTTCCCAACTGGAAACTAATTGAAAAAAAAGATTAATTTGATAATAACTGTATTAGTCAACAACGTTGGCGTCGTACATGGTTTTAAACGTCTGCTAGATCTGGTTACTCGTTTTTATCCCGCTTATTTAACATCACCATAATCATATAATATAAAAATGAACCCCAAATATCTTGTGCAGTTCGCACACTGCTTAAAAGCAGATGGTACTCTGTATGTAGCGAAAGTGCTGGTAGCCTATGTATATAAGTAAACCATATAGGCTTATAACCTCTTTTGCTTGTAAGGTGATTAAAAGGGGACCGTTTAAAGAAAGTACTACATCTTATGTTTAGACCAAATTAATAACTGAAAATTACTGGATGAAAAGGTTATCTTTACATTTGCCTCATTAAGTTAAAGCTTTACACAAATGCAACTGAAATGATTTAGTTTTTGATTTGTGCTGAAGAAGCGAAGAACTGTATTGAATATCCAACCTTCAGATTCATTAGGGATGCTTCAAAAGCGTGCAGATGTTTTTAATTCATTTTGTAAAATGATTAATCTTAATAATACTGGCTTTAATTAGTCGTCTAATTTCCTTACGCGTGTCATAAAGATGTCACAGCTGTATCACAGTGAAATCAAGTTGGAGTTTCTAATTTGCTAATGCCATGTTAATTGCGGGTTCAAGTTGTAATTTTATTAATTTTCACTGACGTACGTACATTTTACAATAGACCTATATAAGCTTAGGTAAACACGCACATGAAGCAATATGGGTCGACGTAGTGGTGAAATGCATGTATCTCCATAACCTCATTTTTAGGAAAAATACACATAAATAGTTACTCTTGTCATGCAGATCTCACACGTTTTTAAATGATCACATGCTGACATATGCAAACTTGCAAAAACACTTTGTTTTTTAAATGCCCCATTAAATACAATTTACAGCTCGTCAACATTTTAAAGGTGATTACCTAACACCCTGTATAATTGTGTTAGTTTCTTAAGATCATTTGTAATATTTACACGGTATATTTCTAATATGTTCAGTCACTGTTTGTTTAAATTCTCCATATTTAGTGCAGGTTTCACAAGTTAATTATACATTTATTTACATTATTTAGTTACTCTTGTCATGCAGATCTCACACGTTTTTAAATGATCACATGCTGACATATGCAAACTTGCAAAAACACTT
>JAQIXS010002620.1:0-21831 GCA_034700785.1 Rossiulus vilnensis
AACGCCGAAAGCGAAAATTTGGCGTAAACGTAGTTACAGGAACGAATTTTGTCTAATAATTCGCTAATGAAAAATGCTCTGGCTTTGCAATTTATGATAATGTTGTTGTTGACAGCATTGACCCGGTTTCGTCCGCCGTGAACGTGAAGGCGATGATGGACGCGAAGTTTTTGCTGGACGAAACCGTCCCGGACGGCACCAAGTTCCTTCCTGGCACGTCGTTCACGAAGAGATGGCGCATGGTGAATTTCGGAGCCAAGCCGTGGGATTATGACACGAGGGTGAGCCGAAAACGAATTTCCACCTGTGAGATCCGCGAAGGTGTGTCTCGCAGATAACACTAACGTTTTGCCATTTTCTGTTCAGCTGAAGTTCTTGTGGGGGTCGAAGGGGTTCACGTCGGACCTGCACGCGGTGTCCGTGCCTCATTTGAAGCCTCATCAGAACGGCACGGTCGTCGTGCGATTCGAGGCTCCCTCGAAACCCGGTTTCTACGAAAGTCACTGGACCATGGCCTACAAGGGACATAATTTCGGCCACCGCGTTTGGTGCAGCATCGAAGTCGTCGAGCCAGAACCTGGCGAAAGAAAGGCTGTCGAGGACAAAGCCGAAGGCAGAGTTCAGTCTCAGGTGAGCTCAAGATTCTCTGCCGGATGTACGGCAGAACCTGCATAAATTAATGCCGATATCAGGTGTCGGTACCTAAACTCGATCCGATGAAACCTACTTGAATTGATGATACTCCATAGTTTGTTTTTCGTCCAAAACCCGTTTAAAGTTGTATAGAAGACGAGGCTAAATGCCAAACTGAAATGGTTAAACATCAAAATGATTACTTAAATATGGCAAATCTTCCTGTCTGCATTCTTCCGGTGTGTATGCTACATGTCACGTGGTTTACGTGCGCGCGCTGCATGTGATGTTACATCACATGGCAAACGTCGTAAAAACGTCCTAAAAACTGCTTAACGATTCAACAATGAAACCAATGATCCTAAAATTTGGTCTGAAAATGTCCTAAATTTCAAATCTTTAAAATTGTTTGCCACCCTGGACGTAACGTAGTGTATGTGCGCGTGCTACGTGTGACGTAACGCGGTGTTGCACGCTTTAGAAGAGCCAGTTTCAGTCTGTGCTGGTCTTGTTAAAAGAAGAGTATCCTGAGCCTCAACCAATTAGAAATATTCAGCTTAAAGATCATGGCTTATCTCGTATTTTCCTTTGTTACTTCAAGAAAAAAAATCCAAATCGTTCAACGAATTGTTTCCGATTTTTGTTATCCAGGTGCAGGAGCCGGAAAACGGGGAACGCCGGAATTTCGACGATTCAACGTTATCCGATCAAATCGCCTCGCGCGCTTGTGCGCAAGTTGCAGCTGACCACGAGTTATCTGACGGTGAGGCTGGAATTTCGAATGAACTTTAATTCGCATAAATCCACAAGTATTGGGCTTACGCATTTCTCCGCCCCTTTTTGTCCTTCTAGGTGATTTATCGTATCGATCGAATGATACTGAGGCGTCTGACTGCGATCTTTCGATTTCGGATGACTCCGAGGATCCAGAAATATCCGTCGTCAAAGATCAGGAAACACCCGACGTCCAAGATCCAGAAGTAGTCGAAGTTGAAGATCCAGAAGTAGCCAAAGTTGAAGATCCAGAAGTAGCCAAAGTTGAAGATCCAGAAGTAGCCAAATTTGAAGATCCAGAAGTAGCCAAAGTCGAAGATCCAGAAGTAGCCAAAGTCGAAGATCCAGAAGTAGCGAAAATCGAAGATCCAGAAGTAGCGAAAATCGAAGATCCAGAAGTAGCGAAAATCGAAGATCCAGAAGTAGCAGAAGTCGAAGATTCAGAAACACCTGATCTCGACGATGACGACGACGTACCGGATCTCGTCGAAGACGACGACGACATACCCGATCTCGTCGAAGACGACGACGACATACCCGATCTCGTCGAAGACGACGACGACATACCGGATCTCGTCGAAGTCGACGACATACCCGATCTCTTCGTAATGCCACCACGTTCGCCCAATCTCGTCAAAGGTCTAGGAAGACCCGTTTTCCGTGGAGTGTTCGGATTAGTACCATGTCAAGGTAAGAACTACCTCTACTCATTTCTCTCGCTGTTCTAAAGTAAGTGTCTTCGTCCGCCATTTTTCAGGGAAACGGTACGTTTCGCACTTGTGAAGCCGAAACGTTTCGTGGGGAATTTATTTCTCCAGGGATTTTCCCTTTAATGAACTCGTTTGCGGCTGTTTGTTAATTGCCCGCATCCTGTTTGGCTCGGACACCCTGTTATCCTATCTTTCCCTTTTTTATATGTTTTCCTATTTTTTTTAGGAAACCTTGCTAAATTATCCTATTATTTTCCTATTTATTAGGAAATTATCCTATGTTTCCAATTTTTTTTGTGCTAAATTATCCTATGTTTTCATCATTTTAATAAGTCATTGTTTAAGTTGTCTTGTGTTTTTATAAACTGCAGTTACCAAACCTTCTTTCCATCGATTAATGGTCTGTACAGAAATTCGTTCAAGATGCCAAGTCGATCTGTCATTGATCCCTAAATTGAATTATCTAAATCTTAAGTTAATACATTTATTGATTTTATTCTACAGCTCGTTTACCAGATAGAGAAACAGCGCTTGCGGCTGTCGCAGCACAAATCGAACATTCCCGGCGGAATGCAATCCCCGACACTGGCAGCGTGTCGAGCGGGAGCAGCGATTCGGACTACGTGTTTGTCCCGATGCCCGATTGCTTCAACGTGGACGACGAGCTGCCGGACTCGGTTTGCGACTGTGATTCGAAACCAGAGGCAACCCCCAAATGTGAAGGCAAGTGTTTAAGGTTCAGTCGAGGTTTCGGATGACGGATGCGTTTTGAGGTGTTGTTTCTGAAGAGTAAATGAATCCTTGGCTATGGACTGCGTTTGGGATCGCAAAAAAACTGTAGCAAATAGGAAATCTTGATTAGCAGTACTTAAAAAACATGTTCTATACAGAATGTAGCCCAAAACTCACAATCGTAACCTAGTTCACGGCAATGATGCGGAATAAATATTATATATAAATATGGACAAAAATCCATGCTCAACTAATAGACTTATGAAAAAAATTTCGTCCATGTTGTTAAAATGATGCGCGGTATAAACACGCAGTGTAAAATTGACCGATTAAACGTACTTAACGAGCAGTTTGACAATGGGGGGGCCTAAATATCCCGTCGCAATGATGCTCCAAGCGGTCCTGCCTTCGTTGGAAGCAGTTTTTAGCCAAGTTTAAGTTAATTGCTGGAGATGCGCAGAAAAAAAAAAACAACTTCTAACCTGTGTATAAATATTAGTCTCGCTATTAAAAACGCAATTGTCCAGAAATTACTAGAGATGCGAGAAAATGACGCATGACGTTTGTTATTTATGAACATCCCCAAAAAAAGTCTGGGGAAATTTTACAGTGAATTCGTGAATTTTAGCACGACCCCCCGATTTCACACCGTCTGCTTTTTTTTTTTTTAGGCGAGGAGGAAAAAGGTAGTGTGCCGCCGTTAGGGATTCCCGTGGAATCGGCCGAAGCCTGCTCGAAAATGAGTTGCATTTGCAGTACGTGTCACCTGTACAGGTGCGAGCATCAAATCTCCATGTCCAACCAAATGCACGGTTTAATACATTGGCACACAGCACAGGAGCGGACGTTATTCTCGGAGGCCGCAGAACAGAGGGCCGTTGCGTCCTCCGATGTCGAAGACGGGGTCGACCAACCTGTCGAAGCCGCGGGCGGTGCCGCCAACGTAAGTTAACTCATCGGCAGGCTAGCGGGAGATACGCGTTTTGCAGAATTTGGTTTAAAAAAAAAAAAAAAAAAGACGCCGGTCAGAAAATCCATCCGATTCCGATTTGAGAAACGTTCGTTCACTCTTATCCGCACATAACCACTCGGTAGTTCGTGAACCCTGGATTGATGCGGGCTGTAAAGCGTTCCCATGTTTTATCAAAAATTGCTATTCGCCCTTTTCATCCTCCCCACCTTTTCATTTTGACAATATCATTTTTCGCAACTGTTTCAATCGTTGTGACGCGAACGAAGTAGGGATTTGGCAGACCTAACGGAACACTTAACACGCATTCTTCTCTCTCGGCGCTGTCCGTCAGGACGCTAGTCCGGGTCGTGCCGAAAACCGGGCCGCCGTGCCGGAAGGTAATAAGAAGCGGGATAGCTTGGTCGGTGCCGCTGCCTCCCTTTTGAGCTCGGCACGGATTGCGATTTCGGCACTGCAGGTACGATGAGTCCTGTTGGGTTGCGGGGATTCCGTCGGAATCTGCTCGTCGCAGCGTTGAAATCCGTGGTTTCTTCCTTTTTTGCAGTGGGTTCCGTTACTTCCCGACGATAACGGAGACTTTATCGACCCGAATGTGGCGAGTCCGAGTCCCGGCACCTTTTCCGCCACTTGTTGAGCGTTCGTGGGATCTCGAGTTTTTTTACGGCTTCGAAACGATCGCCCTGTCCTAACAAATGAGTATGTGACTTATGCGCAGGCTGTAAAGTGTTCCTGAATTTTTGGGGAAAAAAATTACATTTAAGAATTTGCAGAATTTGTTTTAAAAAAAAGGCCCGGGTCAGAAAATCGATCCGATTCCGATTTTTTTAATGTTCGAACAGGCGTTTGTCGCAATCCACCAATAAGGAAAAAATATTTTGACAATGTTCTTGAAACTATAGTGAAATATTTGTTCCAAACCAATCGGATTATACAAAATAAAGGGAAAAAAAGAAAAGACTTATCGGACAACTTGATTTTAAAAAAAGGCTAAGAAACAATTTAGCGAGATTAAATGATTTGCGCAGTAAAAATGCAGCCAAAAAATAATTTTTATTGTTTAAATTGCGAAATATTCAAAATCGATGAATTAAAAATAATTGCGCGTTTTGTTTATTGCAAGCGGCAAATGCGCAATCCGGATTTAGAAAATGAATATTTTGCGGTAACAATTTAAAGGCATGAAAAAAATTTGAAGTCCCTCTCGCTGTTTTCAAATATGCTCATTGAAAAAAAATTACTGTATTTCATGAATAATTATGACTGTAACACTTTACTGACTCTATATGCTAATTTCTTAATTCTCAATTGCTTTTTAACCAATACGAATTTTTTTTTTTTAAATTACCATTGTTATTAATCATAAACGAAAAAAATTAATCGTGTGACAGGAGTTATTTAAAACTTGATAAACTGCGTATTTATCACTGTCGAAGCATTTTAAGAGCACGATTTTATTGTTATTAACAGTATTTGTTTTTTTGTGCAGTTCTTAGGTCCTTAATAATTCTCGCTTGCCTGATAACAATTGATCAGGACCCCTTTTTTTTTCTTCTTAAAAATATTGCTAGTGAAAAGTTTTCTTTCATTTCCTTAATATTGCGGGCTTGGTGTGCATGCACACAGCGATTTAAACCACTTCGATCTAACTTTTAGGTTCTGTTTGCATGTTCGATAGCTCGATTTATACAATTGCCAACTTTACGTTTTTGTTTTTTTTATCCCCCATTTTAATTATAATTGTTCTAAGTTTTTTATATTGCTCACTTAATTGTAATGTACAGGAACGCAGCGGAAGATTCGGTGAACGCAGTTTTGATGCAGGAATGTTTTGCGCGGCGGTCAGTCTTCGAGCGATAAAGTAACAGTACAATGTTTAATAACAGGTAGTTTTAGAGAATTTTGTTGTAGTGTGTGTGTGTGAGGTAGAATGAATGTGCGAGGCTTTCTCACCCTAGGGTTATTTAAAATTAAGCGTGTTTGATGTGATACATGCTCGTTTCACGCTTTTTAATAACCGGTTCGTTTTTGTAACTAGCAGTTCCTCGAGTATTTTTTAACCAAATGTGTTATCACTATTGTAAACTTAGAATGCGTAATCAATTAAAAATGCTAATTTTAAGGATTTGTTTTTTCGTCACAATCATTGCGAAGATGAAAATTAGTTGGAGCTTGAGAAAATGTCGGGATGACTGTGGGAAATATTGATTTTAAACGTTTTAACATTGTTTGTTTTTTTGTTTTTAACAGGGTTCACGCAGAACCTGGAAATCTTGAAAATTTGGATAAAGTAAGGGAATTTTGAAAATTGTTTAATCATTTATGGGAGTATTTGTCAAATTATTAGATTATCGCTTGGAGAAATTTATTTCTAAATCCAAGACTTTTTTTTCAAAGCTTACTTATAATCATTAGTTTTTCTAAATAAATTTTGTTTGCAATTGCATTCCGAAACCTGCGATTTGAAATCCTGGTTTTAAATGTGTGTTTTTTGCGTACAGCGACATGCAAATTCGGGGAGGGGTAAAATGGCCAGGGATAAATAATTCTTTACTCGGAAATCGGGTAAAGTCAGGGAAGTGGATTTATACATTATTTAGCACAAACCCTGCATTAGATTACCGCGCCTCTCATTAGATGGCGCTGCTTGCGTTCGAATGAAGGTCACGAGCTAGGCTGTGTTCCCCCAGGGCTTCCGTAATAATTACTAGGCGATCGTACGATGAGCAGCTTCTAGTGGCATTATCAATTTCGTATCATTTCATGTGGATTTGACCTTTGAGGTCCTGATGAATTCTGGACGACAGCAGCCTTTTCATTCTAAGCAGCAGTTGCGTGAACGCCAGTTGCGATGAATTTCGCTGGGAGAGTTGCGATTGTTACCGGAGCGGGTGGAGGTGAGTGAAAATCAAGAACATAAAATACATTCCACGATTATGTAATGTCGGAAAATAACTAAAGCCAGTTAATATTGGATTTTAATTACGGGTTAGGTATGTTTTGCGCAAATATCGTGAATAGGTCGTGCATTTTCAGTCTGAACGAATAGAGCGCGACAGTTCTACAGTTTCGAACAATTTAGTTCTTGTTCTAAAACTTCGAACGCGCGTTCTCTGCTTTGCGTATGGGCTGATATGGTAAAAGTTGTTTTTGAATTTTTTGAATTAATTTTTTTGTCTCAAATTACTGCTGACTATAAAGATAATGGGATCGAAGTTCGATGCGCGTGTCTGCGTATCGTATTCAACTTTATCAAGAGTATAGGCATCCTGCAGATCGCAGAGGGAGCCACTAGGCCTTGCTAATTTCAAACCTTATTGAAACAATTTGCATATCAAATTGTTTGTTGAGAAACGTTCAAACAAAGATACTCTAAAAAAAACTTTCGTACAGCTGGTTTAGGCTTATGCACATACGCGGTAAGACTATCACGAACATTTCTTGTTTTTTTGCGGTTTCCAGGCTAGGTTTAATGGTATTTTGCATTATGACCTTCATAATTGCACGGATGGACACGCATCTAAACAAGCTGCCATAAAAATCTACAAAAATAAATATGGGTCGTTGTTATAACCCCGTGCCAGTAGTCCAGATGAATTTGATAAAAAAAATATAGGCATTTCCTTGGTTGTTTTTTTAAAATTACGTTTCAAGTGTAAAATATCCAAAAAAAAATCCTATTTATTAACAAGTAGTGATTAGTGACCTTCAGAAAGTTAAAAGCTAAGAAACTGGATAGCCCCAAAATGACAGTGGACTCCAACTTATTGACATTTAATACAAACATTAATCTATGGCTCTACTCGTGCAAACACATAGACAATTGATCAGCCCATCTGGTGCATTGTGGCAATCTTATTTCGTGTAGTAGTCAACGATACCAAAATATACCAGTGTCAAAATTTGACTGGAAAGTATGTCAAACGTTCACTGAAATGCCTTTACAAATCTGAATGCACCGTTAAGGGATTAAGGGACCCCTAATCTCAAATGCTTTAATCCTATCCAATTTGCTGTACTTATTCTGTGATGCAAGGATGTTTTAAGTCTTCATGCAAATGTTAACTTTTTCTCTGTATGTTAATTGTCAGATTTCTTTTTTTCTAAATCTCCATTGTGGTATATAAAAAATTAATCTTACGAAAAAGCTATTTTTCATCTAAGCCAAAGCTTTTCGAACTAGTAAGGATTAAGATGAAATTGTGATGTTTGAAATACCCTTAAGTATTAAAGTTGAACTAATGATCAAGGCTGCTCTAATTAAATGTTTCTCATTTGCAGGATTGGGAAGATATTATGCATTGCTGTTGGCTGAGCGAGGAGCGGCTGTTGTCGGTGCGTGATATTATATTAGTTTTAATATTACTCATTATATTAGTTTACCTTATTCACAATTTCTGTACATTCACAATGAATTGTATGGTAAAAATTAGATTTTGTTCAGCATCATCGTTTTTGGAAAATATCTGTTCTGTGACCTCTTTTGCTAGATAATAAAACCCATTATACTTGATTGAAGTTTAATAATATCGGACTGCGTTACACGAATGGACAATTTTATCGTAGTTTGGAATTTATGGTTTCAGTAAATGATCTCGGAGGCAGTAGCAGCGGAGAGGGAAAAAGCACAACTGCGGCAGACGTCATCGTGAACAAGATTCGTGAAGGAGGAGGAAAGGCTGTGGCTTCATTTGGTGCGCATCAGAACGCTGAAATGTCCAATTCCTGTGTTTCCAGAGTTTTAATTACAAAATTACTCAGTGTTGAATTTTAATTCCAGATTCGGTCGAAAATGGGGAAAAGATCGTGCAGACTGCTCTGGATAATTACGGGCGAATAGGCGAGTTTCGGGCGCACTTATGAATTCATCCGATCCAATCACGATCGGAGTATTAACGATGCGGGTTCTCTTATTTAGATATTGTGATCAATAATGCTGGAATACTCAGAGATCGTTCCTTCGCGAGGATGAGCGATTCCGACTGGGGCGAGTTTGGAAAAACGACGTTTCATTTGAGATCATCGAGACGTTTAAGATAAGCGTAATAATATTCTGCACGTTTATCATGTTTTTCCAGATTTGGTGCATCAGGTTCACTTGCGCGGTGCGTTCGTTTTGACCAGGGCGGCGTGGCCGCATTTTCAGAAGCAGAAATACGGCAGGTGAGTTTTGCGGCGTAAAAATTGGATGAAATTATTATTTCGAGATTGGTAGCATGATTCACGAAATTGTTGATCAATCTTGAAAGCTTAATCTTTCAAAAATTAAGCTCTATCGTCTTATTAATTTAATTAAATTAATAAATAGGATTAATGTTAAAATTAATGTTGTTTTGCGGATGCGCGATTGTTCCTAAATATTGTTAGCGTTTTATTTCATTTTTATTCCTCAAAGTCTGACCTTTTTGTCACTCACATTTAGAATTATTATGACGTCTTCGGTGGCCGGGACCTACGGTAACTTCGGTCAAGCGAATTACAGCGCCGGTAAGTGAGTGCAGTTTACGCTACGAAGAATTTAGCAGTTGCAATAAAATCGTGCTGTCTCTTTGCATTATTAATAGCGAAAATGGGGCTTATCGGCTTCAGCAACACATTGGCTGTCGAAGGCGCCAAATACGACATACATTCCAACGTCATCGTACCAATGGCTGCGTCGCGACTCACGGAAGGCCTCATTCCTCCGGGTATGCCCTTTCCTTTCGGCATCGTTTTACGTTTGATATTTACGGGAGGAGGTTATCGGATTGAAGAAAGTTTTTTTTTTACATTTGCAACGTTTATTTTAGATATATTCGAAGAGCTTAAGCCCGAATACGTGGCGCCTGCCGTCGTTTGGCTGTGCCACGAATCGTGCGAAGAAACGGGCGGCATATTCGAAGCCGCCGGAGGATGGTTCGGAAAATGTAAGTCTTTAGTCCATCGCCGATGTGCCCCCCAAATACGCTCGAGAGCAAAGAAACTGGCATCTAAAGGTATTAAAAAAAGTATTTTGTTAAGGAAGTCGAGATCCGATTTGAAATCGAAATAGATAGTTTCGTGAACATATTTTATTACACTTTAAAAAGCGCCTAATTCTGACTACAATTCCTCGTGAATTCCTCAGGTGAAAAGTCTTAAAACGACAGTAAAACCATTTGCATTTCTATTTCTTAAATATTTGTTTATCATTAATTGGGAACGTACTATTGCGAGCAAATAAAGTGGCCCATTTAAGATATATTTTAAGGTTATATCTAAAGTTATTAAACAATGTCTTTTTTTCAGCAAGTAGATATCCAATTATATCTCTTTAAAATGCTACTAATTTGATGTGAATTCCTCAGGTGAAGAGCCTTAAAACGCCGGTAAACCAATTGCATTTTTTTGGACGTGCCTTTAGGTACGTCACCATGAAACAGTTTCTGCAGGGAATGCGATGTTCCGAGATTAAACGTTTGCGATGACGTCGTTTCGCGTGGTTTTCTTCACAATTGGTGTGAATTTATGGCATTGCGTTTTGCTCAAAGGGGAATTGACTCAATTTAGGTGCATTTGAAAGTGCTTTAAATAGTTCACAAAACGACTACCTGCTAAATACCTTTAGGAGATCCCGCGTCTTTGCGCCAAAAGCGTGTGTTATGTCAGAGGAGGGGGAAAAGACTGATGAATTTTGTGAAATTTGCAGTTCAGTGGCAAAGGTCCCTCGGTGCCATGCTGAGAAGACCTGGTGTTAAACTAACGCCTGAGTTGGGTGAGTGACGCCGAGCTGACCCCTACGATGTGGGATTTAATATCACTACCGCAAAGAGAAAACCGCATGTATTTCTTGTTATTTCAATTCTTCTCTATTAGTGAGGGACAGTTGGAGTAAAATTGTGGACATGAAAGATGCGGTGAATTTGACAAATTCTCAAGGTTGGTATCGTAAGGCTGTGTGGATTGGTTGCACCTTCATAAAACACGTTTTAAAAAAAAAGTAATGATAAAGTGAAAAGTCCCTTTATCGCCCAGGAAGACTGGCGTTTTGATAAAAAAATTTAAAATTAAAAATGACCCAGAGAAGTGAAATTAAATTCATTATTTAATTCGTTAAATTCAACTTATGTCAGTGGGCATGAGGGTGTAATCCATCAACCCATGTTATTTTTATTACTAATTATTATTAATTTTAGATTATTATTAATATTCTTCGGGTGGTTACCGCTCTATTTAGATAGTCACCAAACGTTTTTTAATCTCAGAATTATTTTCTACTGTAGATAAGACACATGAACTTTTTCTGTTTTAAATTTATAGAGGCTTTTGGTGGCATCGTGGACGGCATGACGGATAAGAATCGACTCGTTCCTTCCAAAGCGGCTGCCAGTGGCATCGATCCGGTAAGCGATTATTTGACGCCGAAAACCGCGGCTCGCGTTTTTTGCGGCGCTTATTTGACGCTTGTGTGTTGCGGCATTCCAGGCTGCCGCCATGGCCCACAAGTTTCCCTCGGTTACGTTTTCGTACAAAAGCCGCGACGCCATCCTCTACGCTTTGGGAAGTAAGAAAAAGGCGAATTCGATTCGAATTCGGATTTTCGATCGTCGTGGAAAAGGTGGTCGTCGATTTTGTTTTTTTTCTCCAATTCGTTGTTTTTTCGATAGTCGGAATTTCTACCCGCGATGAAAAGCACCTCCAGTATTTGTTCGAAATCAGCGAAAACTTCGCCCCGTTTCCCACGTTCGGCGTCATCGCGGCGCAGGCGGCTCTCTTCAACGCGAGCATGTCGTCCAACGAGATACCTGGCCTGCCCGTCAACCTCGCTCAGGTGGGTAAATCTGGGAAATGTCGGGAAATCCTAGCGGTTTTTTTTATATCGAAATCGGGAAATTTTAAATGGTTTGGCCGGACTTTTCGGTCTGGACGTAAGAATCTTATTACAAATGTTTTTGAAAAACGAATTGGTAGCAGGAATGCTGAATTAGACATTTTTTGGGGAAAAAAATGAATTATGAATTTACAGATTTCGGCTAATTCCTTCAAAAAAAAAATGCGGTTGTTGAAATAATTTCTTGCCGCAGACGAAAACGTTGCGAAATTTAATCGGAAATTAAGAAATTTAGCTATGGTTTCTCAGCAATTGCTTGCTGAAGAAAATTAATGGAACTCTGTTGACGAAAATATTTTTAAACTGAAATCATAAACCATGAATTTTGGCCAATATTTCATAATTTTTGCCTACGGCATTCCTTTGCCTGTTGATATTTCTAGGCAAATTTTGCTAGAAAAACATTGGCTGAAATTCATGGGTTTACGATTTCGGTTTTCAAATACTTTCTTCAACAAGTGTTCTATTGATTTTCTTCGGCAAGCAACTGTCAAGAAACGATAGCTAGCTAAATTTTTTAATTTCTGATTAAATTTCACGACATTTTCGCCCGCGGCAAAAAATTAAATTCATAACCAATTTTAATGTTGTTGAAGGAATTGCCTGGAAATCCATGATTTGCGATTTATTAATTTTCAAGAAAAGAATGTGATAAAAACACACCAGATGGCGTTCAACTATAAAAATGACTGAGGAAATTTAAGGCAACATCACCCGGAAATCGGGGAAAATTTGCAGCCTCGCCTTCAGTTTTTGGCAAGTAATTCCCCCGATCGTCTCGTTTCAGTTGGTCCACGGCGAACAGTATTTGGAGTTGTTAGAGCCCCTGTTGCCCGAAGACAACCTGGTTTCCAACATCAGCATCGCTGACATCTTGGACAAGGGTTCTGGGGCCCTCGTCATTTACGACGGTAATTATTTCTGCCCATTCTGTTCATCCAAACATCCAGCGTGTGAATGTAAAGCGGTTAGCGGCGGCTCTTTCACCTCAGTTTTTACAATTTTTCAGTGAACTCCTACAGAGATAAGCTGCATGTCCTGAAAGCCCAATTCACGATTTTCTTGGTGGGATCCGGGAAGTTCGGAGGCAAACGCGCCTCCGATAAAGCCGTGCCCAGCTTGTCTCCTCCTCCGCGGAATCCGGACAAAGTCGTCCAGGTTTCCGTGGGATTGGACCAGGTACCGTATTTGCATCTGTTTTTGTTGTAGATATTTTGCCATAAATTGAAATGAAGTTAATACTGAACATTTTTTTTTCAGGCTGCTTTGTATCGACTTAGCGGAGATAATAACCCCTTGCATATCGATCCGGAGTTCGCTGCGCTCGGAGGCAAGTATTTTTGACAGAGACTAACCAGCTTGCCCTTGGTGTGCTAATTTCATTAAATTCGTTAAAATTCAATTGAATTCAATGGAGATGATTTTTATGTGAATTTCGAAACAGGAAAGGTTTTCGGGGAAAAATATTTACCCCTTAAATTGTCCCCCCCTTAGAGGAATCTTTCGATGAAATTCCTTGTTAGTGTGCGTTTTTGTAACCTTGGGCTCATCCCCACAACGAAATTCAAAGTTCTAGCAGGAAAGGTTCGGGAGAAATGCTTACCTCCCCCTATTCAACTCCCCTTAGGGCCGGTTGCACCGACAAAAGTTTAGCAAAACCCAAGGTGAACCTCTGGTTAACTACGGAAAAGCATCGCACCACGGCAGGTGGTGCACCTTGGGTTAAAAATCCCTATAGTGAAATGGTGCAACGAAAACCCACTAACCCTTAGGTTAACTCGTGGTTATAGGTAACCCCCAGCTTATCTAAACTTTTCATTTAACCTACGACGGCGCAACCGGCTCGGCCCTTAAGAGGGCTCTTTCGACGTCTTCTCACGAACATTCGATTTCGTATGTTCGCCGATATTCTGATAGTGATTCACTCGCATTAAAAAATATGTTGATTTTTTCTGAATTAACGCAATTTTTATTTGTTAACAGGTTTCTCGCGTCCCATCTTGCACGGCCTGTGCACTCTGGGCATGGCTGCCAAGGAAGTGGTGAAGGCCTTCGGTGGCAACGACCCTAAGAGCTTCCGCGCGATCAAAGTAAGCTCGAAGCGGCCTGCGCTTCTTGGCGGTCGCGCGAACGAATGACCGTTGACGTCGCGTCATTTTTTCTCATTTCCCCGTTCGGTTTCATTTTTTAAGGTACGGTTTTCCAAACCGGTGTATCCAGGACAGACCTTGAGCGTGGAAATGTGGAAGGAAGGCAACAGGGTGTTCGTGTCCTGCAAGGTGATTGGCCGAATGCGCTGCCGAGCGATTCTTGCGAGCTTCGAACGTAGAGCCTTAACTTGCTTTTTCTTTTAACAAAAACAAACAACGAACCAGGCGCTGGAAACCGGTGACGTCGTGATATCGGGAGCTTACGTCGACCTGAATGGTGGCGGAGAAAGTCCGGCAGCTGTAGGGAGCGAAGGAGCTTCTGCTACTAAGGTGAGTACGAAGATAAGATAAAACTGATATCGGATACGCGAGATATTGGCGCTATCCGAACGCGTTGGTGATATAAAAAAAAATCGAGATAAAGGCATCCAATTCCACATCGCGTTAGTTAAGTTCAGTCTGCATGAGCGACGAAATTGGGAAATTAACGAAACTAACTCGCAGTTTAGTCAGATTTGGACTCGCGATTAATAGCTTGACGATGCGATCCGGGAATGAGGTAAAAAATCGGAACGCAATTTCAAACAAAACGTCAGTTTTGAACAGAAAAATCTGGTCGTTGGTTGCGGAGTTTTAACGGACGCAGCGCCCGAAATTAAGCATCTGGTTGAAGAAATTCAGTTGTTTTTTTGTGTGGTTTTATTGGTTTTGTGGTTTCTAGACCGCTAGCGGTGAAAGCGGCGAGTTCTTCCAGAAAGTTGCCGAACGCGTGAAGGGCGAACCCGCCCTGTGCAACCAGGTGAACGCCTTGTTTCTCTGGAACATCTTGAAAGACGGAAAGCCGTTCACCAAGTGGAGTGAGTATGCGTGATGTCTTCTCCCGTTCGACATTCGTGGTTGCGGGTGTCAGCAGCGCACTCACGACCTACTTTTGGGGATGGGGGGGTGGACACTCGTCATTTTTTCTGATTTCTAATGGACGCCTTTGATGAAAATTTTGAGAAATTGAGAATTTAGCCTGCAATTTAATGCAAACAAAATTCTGAGAAATTTCCCCTATAAAGGAAAGCCCCAGGCGAAATAGTTGAAACATTTGAGTTACAAATAAGGGATTTAAGCTTAATTCTGAGAAATTTCCCAATTAAAAGGAATGACATCTCAGAATTGGGCTAAAATCCCTTATTCGTGACTCAATTTTCCCAATTAAAAGGAACGCCATGTGTGAAAATGCTGAAAAACTGAGTTACAAATATGAGATTTTAGCTTGCAATTTAATGCAAAAGAAAAAATTCTGAGAAATTTCCCGATTAAAAAGGAACGTTGCAGGCGAAAATTTCTAAAAACTGGATTAGAAATGACAGTAAAATCGAGAAAGCAAGAAAATTTCATTTTACTAGTATGAAATCATGGACTGCTTTTACCCGCCTGGGGAAGTAGGGGGAGCTTCGTGCCCCGGTGCCCAGTCCCCCTTGGGTGCGCCGCTGCTCGGAGCAATGTAGCCGTTTTACTGACCACATGCTGTCCAGTGCGTCACAAGAGGTAATGAAAATGGGGAAAGCCATTGACCGTTACGTTTTTGCGCGGGATTGTCCGTTTTCTTTCAGCCCTGGACATGCGCGTTGGTAAAGGCAGTGTGTACAACGGGGATCCAAAGAACGATAAAGCCCAGTGCACCCTCACTTTGGAAGATGGGGACGTCGTGCAAATGGCCACGGGAAAACTTAACCCACAAAAGGTGCGTGCGAAAGACATTCACCACCGGGTTCGTCGCTTTTTTTATATTTCGCTATCTGATCCGAAATCACAAAATGCGACCCTTTTTCAGGCGTTCTTGTCCGGAAAGCTGAAGATTTCTGGCAACGTGATGCTGACCAAGAAACTGTCGGCGCTCTTCTCGTCCCAGTCCAAGCTGTGATCGCTTCTGCGCACGGACTCGACGCAAACTAACCCGGACGGTGCTGTAACCCCGGTTGTAATCGGATAAACGTGACGGTGGCTGTGAGTGGAAAATAATTTTAATACACGTGTACATTAATTGCGAATCGGATGTATGGATAAATTTTAACCGTTAATATAATTCGTTCGCCTAACTTTCTTCGCGTTCTGCGCGATCGGGGAAATAAATCTTAAATATAGGCAAAATGGTCAAGAAGAATCTGCATGTTCATTCGGTTATTTCAGGGATCGTGCGGACCTGGATAGTCAGGGATGAAAAAAAATGGTCAGGGAAAATTGTTTTTTCTGGAAAATCAGGGAGAAGCCTAATGGAAATGCACTGAATTTTGAGTGGCAATTCCGATGAAAGGTGTTTTAAGCAAAAAAAAGGCATTTTTTACCTGGGTTTTATATTAAAAAAATATCGCATTTGGCGTTATCTTGATTAGCAGTGCTTATGGAAACGTTGTATTCAAATTGTAGCCTAAAATCTACAATCGTGAACTAGTTTTTGGCAAATTTTTGTCTGCGGTGTCGACCATTCTATTTAAAAATAGGCAAAAATCCACGATTGTTTAATTAAATTTTAGAAAAATGTTCGTCCATGTTATTAAAATGACGTACGGTGTAAAAGCGCAGTCTAAAATGAACCGATTAAACATAATTAAGGAGCAGTTTCACAAAGGGGCCTACATTACAAGCAGTTTAAGTCAAGTTTTTTTTGGAGATTCACGGAAAAAATCAACGTTTGAATTGTTTGGAAATATTCATTTTACATGTACTAGTAAAAATGCAACTCCCCAGAAATTACTAGAGATGCGAGATATTGACGTTTTTTATTAATAAATAACCCCTTTATGTCATTGTATGTTTGTTTTTTGCTACAGGATTTATTTACAAAAAGTGAGCTTGTAAATTTTGGCATTAGACTTAGCACAAATTACACAATCCAAATAAGCGAAGAGTGTTAAAAATCAAAATTAAGAAGTGCTTGAGAAAAATCGAACTTATGGTAATAACGGAGCAAATTATTTTCGGTACCCATTTTATTTAAAAATTGTACAACGTAATACAATAAAACTGCTAGGCGTTATTAAGCAACTAACATATAGATATATTACGCGACATTAATACATGTAGTCACAGCCTTAACGAGAATGTCAACTTTCTACTAGTTTTCCACCCTCAATCCCCCGCAGAAAAAAAAAGACATCGAGTAAAATGCAAATAAAAAATACATCCAGATAACATATATGGTATACTAATAAACCACGCCACGTAAAAACGACACGCAGAGTATAAGATCTGCAGTTGCGCTCTCCTAATCGGCTCGGAGGATTTACTTCTTGCCCCTGGCGACCGGAGTGAGGACGTCCAAAACGCTGTCGATGTTCCCATTTTTCACTTCCAGAAGTTGGGTCAACCAGCCACCTTCGTTGCTGAATCCCATGGCCAACATCTGACTTAGAGCGCTTCTGATGGTGGGATCTAAAACCACACGAGTCATACTTCTAAACCACCGAATTTCACGGGGGGGGGTGGGAAATGTTTGATGCTGGAAGGCCATGCTAATCCATTCCAGCCAGAAACAAAAGAATACTAACTGGGATGTTGGGGTTCGGCACTCATTAGGTTGATCTCGTCGGCGATGGACGTAGTGGGAGGTCCGTTCTTAGGGATGGCGCCGCCCTCGGTCTGAAGCGGTGCGCTTACTGGTGGGATGAGAGCGCGTTCCTTGTCCTCGATGTAGGTCCAATCCCCGTTCTCCAACGTGGTGCTCGTTACGGCTACTTCGTTTTCCGGCTCCTGTTTTCAACGAATTTCGTTAGGTCAATTTTTACTCTAAACGCAAAAATCTATCCAACATTTCGGCAAAATGTGGTCGAAATGCAATGAATGTCTTACCCCGTTCAGCACCGGGTACACCAGTTGGACTTCCTCGGCGGCCTTATCGTCGGTTGTGGCCAACTCGCTGACCGGTGAGGGCACTTGGCTTTCGACCGGCGACACGGTTTCGCTTTCCTGCGGGGTGGGCGTCTTCTTGTCGGAATCGTCGTTTTGCGCTCTGTTTTCGGCCGCGTTCGGGCGAGTTCCGCACGGATGCCTAGCTCCTCGGTGTTCCACGTTCACGTCCACGTCAATCCCTAAATGACAAATAAACCATTCAAGTTGGCGCAAACTCGTCGTGCCGAATGAGGTGTGATGCCGGCGCTTCGCTTACCCAGGGGATCGAGCATGGCGGCGACTGTTTCTCCCACCGTCCGCAGGAAGTCTTGAGGGGCGGTCGCGTTGTGGTTCGCATCGGTGTGTTGACCGGCTGCGTTGGTGGGGCCGGTGGCAAAGTCTGGCGACCGAGAAACGAACGAATTAGCATTATCGCTCTACGACATACCGAGCAAGGTGGCTCGCTGCCGTCATCTCCCCCTCGTGTTCGGGAGATCCGGACCGGCCATCCTAACAGTGGCTTTCACGATAATAGTCATAATAATAATAATATTGGCTTTGACTGCGTCTTATTGTTGGGCAGCTGTGTAACTGGGCAATTTGGCCTTGGCACATCGAATGTTTACGTGAAACCAGACTTATCGTATTATGTATGCGTGCCATATCACATGTTTTTCATCTAGGCTTTTTTTTCCCCGTAGCACGTTATCAACGACTGGTTGTCACGGAAATCTGATACACGTCCTGTTTTCGTTCTAAAAACTGCGCGAAGGTCATTCGACACTAGAATCGCCAAGCAACACTTATCACGACCAAACGTTGTTATTCGACTCATCTCGAGTGCACCCGGCACTTTGCGATGCGTTTTGCATCGGCATTTTCCCATCTATGGTCGGATTAACGAAAGAAAGAAACTGAACCTCAACCAATCGCAGCTATTTAGCTATAAGCCCTCGTAAAGAAAGTCACGCCACTTGTGTCGTGGGACAGGAAAGTTTAATTGCACAAAAAACTCTTTCTTTTTATCGGTCCGTTTGAATCCCCAGTTTCTTCTTTTGTTAATCCAACTATGGCGTACCGACATCCGAGCGCACAGCACCGACCAGCAAGGTATTATGCCGAAGATATCTTTGCAATCCCGGCCAACAATTTCACCGAAACTTTTTTTCCGCGCTTCGCAACAAAACCTTGCGTTTTCAGAACAAAACATGTTAGCCAGGGTTACTTCAGTTCCCCCGGGGAAACCGAGGCTTTTAGACGTTTTGCTACGTTTGCAGTTTTCAACTGTGGATATCAGCGCAAACTCAGTGCATGCTATGCTACGTCCACTCCCTACTAGCGTGAAAGAGCGCCTTAACGGCTAACCGATGTTCTTGTCGTGTCGAATCTGATGTTAAAAACGGACAGTTTCACTCACCCTGTTGTTGCGGCAGGCCGCCCAGAGTAGTCCAAATCTTGTCCAAGACCTGCTGGAACTGGAAGGGGTAGTTGTACTTGGCCTGCTCGTTGGCGGAATCCTCGGCAGAGCCCTCTCCCTCTTTCTGGGAGGGGTCGTCGTGCCTGTGGGGACGGCGGCGAGAGCATCCTGGGAATCCGTGGCGCCCGTGGCGACCGCCGTGCTTCATTCCGTGGCGTCCGAACATGAACGGCATAAAGGGCAAGTTTCCGCGATGCTAAACGTGGGCACAAACAAAACAAAAAAAAGTAAGTCGTCGAATCACGCGCGCGAAGGTTGCGCACATTGGGCTCGTTTCGAGCGCTTACCATATCCCCGGGCTTCGGGATGCGGAGCATGGTGTGTTGCGGGTGAGTGCAGCCGGACTCGCATTTCGTGCAGAGGTCGTAATCCGGGCATTCCATGCACTTGTATCTGAAGCCTTGGATGGGCTTTTCGCAGCCGTCGCACGTTACTCCGGGATGCAGCTCTACGGAAGCCTTCGTGCCAGAATCCGGCTGGCCGCCGCTGATGGGCGACGACTGCATCTTGTCACCGACTAGAGAAATAAACAAAAGGTTGGTCAGTACGATGGGAGAGACATCTTGGCAGACCGGTCAAAGTTTGAAAAAGAAAACGAAAGATGAAAAACTTACGTTTAACGTACACTCTCATGATATGCCCTTTGACTTCCTTCGAGCCCATCAACAGTTCATCGTCGGTTGACATAGTGATGAAATCGTTTTCTTCGTCTGTAAATTAGAAAAGGAGCGATTAAATCTAAATTGCTCCGATTTCAATAGCCCAGTTGGTCGTGCGCATTGTTCTTTTGAAGATAACTTTACCTTTCCACTGCAGAATCACTCTCGTCTTGGGGTCAATCTCGAAGATCTCGACTATCTTATCCTTCAACTGCTGGTATGCGTTGGGTCCCTTGAACTGGATCGAGAATCTGCGGATCTCTTCTTTGCCGCTCGGCGCGGACTCGGCCAACAAGTAAACCTTTACTGACACTGGCATTTTTACAGCTGATCGATTATCCGTGGGATTATCTGCAAGTCATAAAATGCTGTTATCAGCCTGTATGTACATCATATGCTTCCAAATTAAATATTTACAAGTTCTTGAGAAACTTTTTTTGAACATTTTTAAAGCTGAGTGTTGGCTCTTTAGCACCATTTTTACTTTTGTTTTTAACATGAACAAATTCTGTCCTTTTTATCGTTAGATTTTTGTTCGAGTTCAGTTGAAGTACATGTATTTCACTCCTACTAATTTCACTTAAAATTAATTAAATTCTGTTGGAATTCTTACAAGCGTTTTCAAGAAAGTACTGCTGATTGCTTGTACGAACAAAGTAACTGGCAGCTGACGTTTACAAAGCACTTCAGAAAAAAAAAACTAATGAAGATAACCATCAGCGTAGACTGAATGCATGTAAAGCTTGTTAGATCATGTCCAAAGGCAAATGATTTTTTTGTCGATTTGCAGTCATGACGCAGCTTCCTCATGACAGGTTTCTCATACTTGATCAGGCGCTCATCACATGATCGGTCAGACCAGTACATGAAGGTACAACGTGAACAAATTCGCGTATGAAAACGTTTAGAAATGAGTATAGGACTGAAGTCAAAACTTCGGGAAAAACTTCCGCAGAAACACAACGTTCTGATGAAACCGAAACCTGATATTAATTTCCTTTAAAAATGGATGTTGAACGGGATGTTTTTAAGAGGAAATGCAATTCACTGAGCTTGATACAAAATTTATCTAGCCCATTGCATGACCACAGCACTATATGTATTATTCACAAATATTTTATTTTGTTAAATTTACACAACTATCGTTTTGGACTGTAATTCACAGCAAAACGAGTATTATCGGGTTTTATTATTATTAATACATACACTATATGTAAAGGGCCTGCAGTCTTTGTGCATGTACCGTATTGATCCGATCGATGTGTCAAAACCACATGATGTAAATCAATTGTAGGTACCGAAATAAATTTTACTTAAGACTCGCAAAGCATCATTACAAGTATTTTCTCCCATTCCCGAAAAAAACATTTAATTTCTTTGCTCATTTCTATTTTTTAGAATTAACTTTCCGAATAAATCAACATTCCAATTAACAAGAATTAACTTTTCTTCAAACGTAATCCTAAAACGCAAACCATCAAATAAATATTATTCTCATACATTTTCTCCCTGAATATAATTTTGTTAAGCCAAAAAAAAAAACCGAAAAAGTATTCACAACTAAAAGTATAAACAAGAAGGCCTGACGTTGATAAACAAAAGCGCACTTACCCAGTACGACGTACGCGATCAGTAGAGTGCAATCGATTGAAAAAGATGATCCACCTAACGAAATTGTGCTAACCGTACGTTTGGAAATGTGAAGTCTGGGATATGAAACCTTGCTATATATACTGGGCAGAAATTGATCTTCCCCAACACGGTGAAATAGGTGACTGCACAAAATTGAAAGCCACTGGAACAATCCACGCACAAATAAAAAAACGTTCTAGAACGAAATCACATGATCAGAAGAGTGACGTCATCGTCACGAGACATGCGATGACGTCGCGTCAGCTGCAGCCTGACTGTGCTTTATCATTATCATTATCTGGGACATTTAATCAATTTAAATAATAATCACGATATATTGTGGGGGAAAAGAAACGCCCAATAATG
>JAQIXS010002621.1:0-21821 GCA_034700785.1 Rossiulus vilnensis
ACCCATTCCATAAGTCATGTCAATTGACACATTGTTGTGAATTGCGAATGTCCTTTTGGCAGGTGTATCCAACATCTAACCCAGAACAGTAAAAACTAAATACTTTCGCTAAAGCAATTTTCAATATTAAAAATAATCCTGAAAAATTGTTAGATATAACATTCAAGTTGTTATACACATGGTTCAAAATATTAGACACAATATTTGCAAATGGTTAGACACAAGGTTCAAAGTTATTAAACACTGTACACAAGTTCAAACAAATATTAAATGCAACACTCAAGTTGACAAACACAATGAAAAAGCGTCAACCACTATGTTCTAGAATATTGAATGTATACAATATTCATTTGTATATAAAGATAGCAATTTGTCATATATCAATTAAATATGTGCTGGAGCTGTTGGTTACTGAATTTGATTGAATTAAATTTAATTGAACTATCTGAATTCTAACTCTGAAATATAAAGTGAAATAACATTTTGTAATAGTTATTATAAGTTGGATGCAACTCCATTTATCCATATTGACAGCATTGAAAACATCATTTCTGACCAGTTATTATATGTCCAATAAAATTTCTAAGTAAAATCTTTTTAAATATTTGATATTGTTTGCAAACAAATGTTAATTCATTGTTTTTCCCATTTTTAATTTCGTCCTGTAAAACAGAAAATTGATTTTCGGCGAATTTTGGGTTTAAAATTAGCACCGATTAGTTTTCGCTAATGGATAAAATATCGATATTAATCGATAATTCAATTAATATCGCTTAACGGTCAAAACAAGCATGGCTGACACGTGCTTCTAGGCTTAACCTACGCCATTTGGATTACGCTTTTTCGGCTTTTAAAGTACGTTTTTCGACAGTTTCTCCGAGGATATTATAATGTAAGTTTAAATGTACTTTATTAAAATGAAATGATTAGTTAAAGATCAACTGGGTGATGAACCCATGAATTGGCAGTGAATTCATAAATGTGTGATGCCAAAAGAGAGGCACAACATTCAGACTCCTTCAACCACTGTTCAATGCGGGTTTATTGATATGAATTTCTATGAGATGATGAGATAAAACAATTTACTTTTAGAATCAAAAGGTATCAGATACGATGATCTCAACCACAATAGCAGGCCCTATATGCAAGCCAATTTAATAGCACAACATTTCGAAATTGATTTCTAACATGCCAATTTCATGCAGATTTCTCAAATTCTGAGTAATTTCTTAAACCTAAGAACGATCTCTTTTCATTGTACAGAAGGTGTGTTTCACTTCTTCCGATGCAATTATGGTGATTATATTTGCCAACCACGTGTACATTAAATCCCGAATTCCGTAAACAATTCATCCAGCAAATTTGAGCCAGTTGTCATCACAAAGAAACCGTTATAATTTCAGATGTAATTCATCTCGAAACAGAGGTATTCAACTAGCGTTAGCCTAGTTTATGACCTCGCACTGACCTGACATTCATGACAAAAAATGCCAATTGCCCCTGAACAGACATCACAAGGGTCAAGGTTACGTTATAGAATTTTAGGGTTTCATTTCCATTCAGTACAGTTACAGCATAAATATATAATATGTTTCAATTTATGTTTACTTGCTTCAATATTGGAAAAGTATGATGCACTAAAGTCAAACCTATGAATTTTTCAAACAATGAAAATACTAGTAGAATAAAAAAAACATTTTAATTTTATGAAAAGTTCTCGAAGAAACGAGGTAATGCACTAATCTTAGAATAAGGGTTCTTAAATGAGAGTAGATAATTTCTTCCGGACATTTAAAGGTAATTTAAATGTTTTTAAGCCAATTTAAATAAGATAATTTAGTTTTAATTTCTATGGTTTTCACAATTTACGAATGCTTGACTGTAATTTTGGACATTTGTAAATTTTAAATTAAATAAAAAACAATCTATAAGAACGTCAGTTATTTTTCTTTAACAATGGTCAAAAAGGGCTTACATGCAACAACTGGCTCTGGTCATGTGAATTAAACCCCTTTTCAATCTAATTTCTCTGCGTTAACTTTGGCTTCTAGCCAAATTTCCTCGATGCCTCATTAGGATTAGAGAGACACCGTTAAGCTGCGATTATATCATTAAAGGCATTTGGATATTTTCAGTAATCTCACAGTCCAGAATAATTGCGAGATTTAATTCATTTACATGACTGTTGTTATATGGTTCATATTAAATTGCTCTGACAGCAAGTCTATTTATTACACGCATTTCAAGGACTCCTTTTGATCATCTATAGAATGTGAAAATGCTTGGGATTCAAAATTGATTTGCAAACAGCATTCTAGCCAAAATTTGACAGTTTTGCCTTGCCAGGCAGATGCGATGGTTTCTAACAATAGCTATACTGCTAACATGCAATATTATCCGGTCATGGATAGGCTTATTAAACCCAATCCTTTCGAAAATTTGTAACTTGTTATTAATTTTTTGTTTTTTAAATTTTTCCACATTATGCAACTTTTATTATTTGAAAATATTAATGAATGTCTCCTTTGAATTTCCCCCCGGTCTCAAATTAAATTGAAATTCCTCTCTTTAATAACTAAAATAATTTCATTGTTTCAAAAACAATATTTTTTATATCTTTTGCTTCCCATTCACAAAATCAACTATTTAAATTTTTGTCAACAAGTCTCTAAAGTGAAAAGGCGTTGCATCTTCGATACAAGCATACAGCTGGGACATAACTGCTTGAATTTACTTAACGAAACAATCAAAATTCTCGCTTAAAAGTGTATAATGCATAATGCATTGTTTACTAAGCATCAGGAGCCAAGGCGCCACCCTTTAAAAGATTTACAGCTGGTGAGCAATAAATTATAGCGCCCCTTTATTCCCAACATTTACTTCACTTAAACAATGAAATACATACGGCTGTTGATACAAAATAAAATCTAGTTAAGATTAAAACGTTTGAAAATTTAAAATATTAATTTTAATTTTGTCCACTATGAATTCTTCATTTTTAATTGTTACATACAATCACAGATTTTTTTAAACAAACAAGCTCCCATATGCATGATGCCCATATAATGAATTTAGACCTTTGTTTTTTCAATTTGTTCCTGTGCCCCCCGGTTAGAAAATAAAGTTCCACCCTGCTAATTTCAAACCGCGCTCGGAAACCCTCGCTAGTGCATGACTCGGATAATTGACGCTTAAATTGATAACTCTCAACATCTGAAGGCAAACGATAGTTATTTGTTTGTAGCAAATGTACCGGATAATTGTTTTGTTGGCCCGACATCTGTAACTTTTTAGCATTTTTAATTTTAAACACCAAGCATGATCAAGTTCTCTCATTTTTAAATCGGTTTGCAAATATCATATTCTCACAACTCATATAAAAATCCACACCTGAATAAATGCAATTTGACAAGTTGTTAAGCTTTTTTGGAGGTCCAGAGTGAAACTGGAATCCGTGCATCAAACTTTCCAGGATTTTTTTGCAGATTTCCAATTCTTCTAATTAATAGTGAGAGTTGGTCTTACTTTCTTTGTTGTTTGGTTCAGTGGTGGTCCAAGTTGGTTTCTTATTCCTGGTTTTCTGGTTTCTAATCCATGTTGTAAGGTTGGCTTTTTCCTCACTTCACTTCACTTCCTGGGTTGGCACAGCAATCCAATGATGATTTTTTTGCAGCAATATTTCCAAATTTAAGAGAGAATTTTTGATGTAAAATTTTTTTCAAAACACTGAACATGGGCTTAAATACTAGCCCCAGGCTAACTCCTCTCCACACTTGATTGGTTAATCCTTTCATTGGTCAGTTTTAATTTCCAATGATCATTTTGATTTTCCCTCCCAAAGACGTTTTTCACCCACTTTTTTGTGACGTCCCTTTGGGGTGGCATATTGTTTGTCACATTGTTAGATTTATTGGAACATAAAATTTTCTTTAGTTTTATTAGTGTTTACATGCCTACTTTGATTCAAGACAAAATACTTTTAACAGTGCTTGTAAACGTAGTGAAAGTCACTTCGAGCTTTGACGACCCCAGATTTTTAAGCAACGTTTTCAAATGTATAGCTTACGGCATTCCATTAGTTTAAATAATGGCATTTGTAAGAAATTGTCAAAATTGTACGCAAAAATCAGCTGTTTCTAAATTTTTGCCTATGGCATGCAATTATTAACAATAGTGGTATTTGCTAGCAACTTTTTGCTTAAAATTGTAACCTAAAATCATAGATTTACAATGTAGGTTTTTTTACAAATTTTCGCCAACGGCGTTCCTCACCACCATAAAAATATGAAAAATGGTCGTCATTCCCCCATCAGTCAATTTCTGATATAAAAGTTGGGCCCCGAGTAACCTGGGCCCACCTTGATTCTGAATCCTACGTACTCCTATGGTAGTAGACCCTCCCTCACAATAGCCTATTCCATTATCACTTTCTTTGCTCGCCCAATGTATATTATTTCAACAAGAGTCATGTTGTAGAATTCGTAAGTGAAATTGCAGGTTATTTGATTTTTTAAGAATGAATCGTGGATCTTTCTTGATTTTCATAAGCATGTTTAGATGCCCAAAAATAACGAATTGCATTTATTTGCAACTGTGAAACTACATGCCTGAAAATGGTTAAAAATCGTTCAAACAATCGTTTAGAAATTTCCAGAAGTACCCATGCAATTGTAAAAATCCATAAATGTATCTGTATTTTTTGTGTAAATATCACGTACTCCAGTCATTACATGTCATAAATAAAGGAACTCTCTTGTAATTCAAGGTTTTGTCTGAAGATTTTCCACCTTGTCGTCATCTGTCACCATATGGTATCAAAATCAAACAATTCTTCTTGTTTCTGCATTTTTCAGAAGAAATAATGAATTGGCAGGTGCTGCTTATTTGTAAATTGTGGAGACAATATACAGTGTAGTTCATCACTTGTAAACCTTGAGGATCACAACTGATGTTCAACATTGCTAAGTTGAAATATCATCTGTGAAGATCAGTCCACAACAGCTTACTGCAGCTAATGACATCATGTGCTGCTACCCTACCTCCTACTAGATAAGAAGGGGTTTGGTGGTGCAATGTGTTTTGCACATACACCCATTTGGCAAAATTTCGTCCAAAAACCATTGTTTCACTAACATCTCGTTTCTGCTTACGATATTAAACGTCAGTGGAGTACACTTATCGTAAGTTGCAATATTTGAAGGGTGCCAAACCACAACCAACCAAGTGCCAAACGTGGGCAGTTGATGACGAATCCAACAGCAAACTGAAATTTTGACAGCCTTTTAATTAAGTGTGGGGAAGAAATTGCAACAGCGTAAATAGCAGAAGGGTCTAAAAATCAAAATTCCAGACGTCCTTTATAGATCGCCACCTTGGTCGCTTGCGCGACACAATCAAGCTTTGCAATTTTGAAGAATGCCTAACCATAACTTAGCAAGCGCCAAAAATACCATAAAATGTGTCCACCTGACAAGGCTCGAATGCGTCATATAACCAATAGATAACAAGTCATAAGAGTGAGTGTATTTATTATAATTTTGTCTTGATTTTTCTAGAACATTTGCATGCATCTAGGAACATCTTTCATCAACCTGCCTTACAACACATTTCCCACCTGTTACAGTTTCGGCTAGTTATCAGCAAGCTCCAAGTTGAGTGCAAGTATTACTGTAAAAACGTCTGGCCCATATACCCATATCCGACCAATTGGTAACAAACTTCGGCCACTTTCATACCTCAACTGTAGGCGAATGATTTTCAACCAAATGACAGTGAACAAATTTACAAAATCTTTCAACTTTAACTGCACTACACGAAACTAGCCAATATATTTATATAAAAGCCCATTAAAAGGTGATAAACTGATTTAGACTCATTTCGCCAAACATCATTTATTACAACATTTTCTTACAAGACTCCGTAGCGCTTGTGAAAAAAGATGGACCACAACCCTCGGACGAAAAACTGCGCTGCGGCCCAAGTCTGCATCGCCCCGGGGTAACTTTGTACAAATTCGCAAGTGGAAATCACCAGGAAGAAGATTGCGGCGGAATGGGCAGGATGGGAGATGCGAATGAAGAGGGGACGACACAGACTCCGAATTAACTACGGCCTGGAAAGATGCCGCTGTATTGGGAAAGGTGAGCTTTTGTGGCAACTTATAATTCTTCGTGCTCGTGATCGTGGTCGTGTTCGGGTTCTTCCTCTTCCTTATCTTCCTTGTCCTAAAAGAGATGGGTTGATTAGACTTGCTCGAATTCGATGACACTACAGGTTGTCTATTGGTTTTGGTACTCAAAATACCATAACTTAAAAAACGTTCATTGCAATTATAATGAGCTTTGAGCACGTTTTAAAGAACATGTAGTTTTTTTTGGATTGCTAACAGTGAATCGATGATACGAAAAAATACATGACCCTAAAGTAAATGGCATGAGCCTTTCAGGGTAATGTTCTTATTTTTCCAGATTCACATAACGTTTTTCCAGGTTTTAACGGTGGCAACACCTATAATGTTGAACAAATGGCCTGCACGAAACTTTGGAATTCATTCCACAATAAAAATCCATTATTGGAAATGGTGAAATTGTCATGAGACAAATCAGTTTTTGTGCAGTTAGATATTGATAAATTCCAGGTTCCAATTCAAAATTCCCTGAGTATTCCAGGTATTCCTGGTTAGTAGACTCCCTGCATGACCCAATATTCATTTCATGACTTCCCATGCTAGTAGTCTCCCTGCATTACCGAATTTAACTTGTCCTTACCTCAGCATCGTCCTCTTCTTCATCCTCCTCAGGCTCTTCGTCCTTCTTGGACTTGTCTTCCTCATCCCTCGCTTTCTTCTCGGCCTCATCCTGTTCCTCCTTCATTTTCTTCTCGGCGTCCTTTGTCTTGCCCCACGTCTCCTCGGCGTGTTGCTTAGCGACTTCCACGTCGTCGGTGATGAGTATGCTGTCGAATATGGTACCGGATTTCACCTGGTAATGCAAAATAATTAGCGATCAGCTTGGCTGAAGCAAGAAAAATTCACTCCAAGACAGGTCTTTTAGTTACCTGCCACAGGTCCAAGCCCAGTGCGCACACTTCGCTGTATTTGTACAGATCGGAATCCGTAACGTATTCAGGGTTATCGATTTCCGGGTGGATCCAGGGGCCTTTGTAGCTCGGGTTATCTATCTGCTTCGGCTTCCACTCGCCTTTGTACTCTGGGTTCTCGATCATGGGGGGCTCCCAGTCTCCATCCATCTCGTCGTCCCAGTCCTCGGGTTTGACCGCATCTGGATCGGCGATGTGCTCTGGCTTGTCCCAGTCCTGAAATTGCCCAATGTTGCTAATGTTAAAAGAAGTCTGGGTCCGTGCTAAAATTTACATAACCTTTTCCCTTACTAGCCTCGACTTCCCTGACCGAAATAGCAAATTTCCCGGATTTTTCAAAAATAAATTCTGTTCCAAAAGCAACCATTCAAACAGTAGCAAAAATGGGAATATTGTTAACAAACTATCCCAAATGCTGACGTTAAATTAATTAAGGGTTTGTACTAATTAAGTTGTAATTAATTTGTAAGTAAAATTTAAGATGCTAATCAATGGACAACATCAGTGCAAGGAAATCAAAACCTCAAGTCATTTGCCCTACCTCTGGTTTGGTGTCCTCTGGATCGTCGATCTTAGCCCTGTCGTCCCAGTCCTCTGGCTTCTTGGCCTCTGGGTCCTTGATCTTCTTGGGGGGCAGGAAGTTCCAGTCTGACTCCAAGTCTCCGCTCTCCACCTTCTCGTTATCGATCTTCACCTCATAGGTGTTATCGGGATGCACGATAAGGGTGTAGACGTGCGTATAGATATCATCCTGCAAAGATTCAATTAAGTAGACTTGAGACTCTAGAAATCTTATATCAGTTTTCAATTCCCAACCTCATTTGGTCGTCATCCTGATCTCTTACCTTGCACCTGATGTCCTTGTTGATGAGCAGATTCTTGCCCTTGTAGTTAAAGATGACGTGCACCTTCTTCGTGCCGGGTCCACAGATGTCTGGGCCGAACATGATCAGATAGGGGGTCTCGCCGTGCATGTCCTTTTGGTCCAAGCTGCAGTCGAATAGCTTGACGTAGCCTCCGCCGCAGTCAATGTTCTGCTCATGCTTCACCGAGAACTGAATGACCAGATCCTTGCCCTCGCTGCTGAATGGCGAGAACTTGGCGGAGTGGGCGTAGAACCTTGCGTCCTGAGACGTCTGGATACCTGCGGAAGGCAAGAGCGGGTTCTTGGGACCGTTTAAAAAAACCGGAAAGGTAGGAGCGACCAGAACTGAGCTTACCCTGATTGATCTTTTCGTCTCCGTAGAATTTGCCGGCGGTCAGGAGGAAGGTGCCCCGCTCGCTGCTGTCCTTGTGCGCGGAAGCCACCCAGCGGCTTTCCCACGTGCCATCTGGAAAGAGATTAAAGGCCGTAAGTCTTTCACACGAAGGTTTGCGTTAACTAACCACATCATTCTCACCTAGTTAGTGGCTAGAATTAGTTGCAACTAAGCTAGTTACCGACACAATAGTGGCGTAACAATTAATCGAAGATCCTATTAATTGTCAACTTCCCTAGCTTTTCGGCATTGTTTTTGGTAACCAGAAAACATTTTTATTTATTGTTTCAAATGTTGAAAGTGTATTATCAAAAAAAAGTGGTAATTCCCTGTTATCGCACATGTGGGACTGGATAACGCCCTCTTTTAAGCAGTATCACGGACCTTCCAGCAACTATCCAGGTTTTTATCCACAGTTCATCCAGAAATAGTTCAACTTCCCTGACTTTTCCAGTAGTTTGATTAAATTTCCCTGATTAAATGATTAAGATGATTTAATGAAGAATGCCATATTTTTTATAGAAGCAGACCTGACCTAGTGTGTCATGTCTTGACTTTGGTTCTTACTAATACAGTAACCAACTACCAATGGTGTCTACTGGAGTCTGTACTGAGAATTCAGTGATTTTCAGTTAACTTGTTAATGCCAATTAAATATTTTCATTGTTATTAAAACATAAATCGTTAGGTTGCCCTTTGAGTCCTCGGTGGCATCCAAGGGTCTGGGGGATCCCCAAGATCGGTGGGTAGGCTGTTGCCATCTCGATAACGTTACTTGAACTGATAACATTGTCACTTGTGTGACCTGTGACGTGTCCTTAATTTAACTGTGTCAATACGTGTCATTTCGCACAGCACAATCGAACAGATTCGATTTTCCGGCATTTCAATTTTAATGAAACGTTTTTGAATTTTCGCGCGGTTTCGCTGCGCGCTGATTGGCCCTCGCAGAAGGCTGGGTACGTCACGCGCCGCCGGCAGCCAATCACGCGCGGCCACGATTCCAGCGCCGGCACCGCAATCTCCCGAATTAGCAATTTTGAAAACAATGCGATTTGCAATTATCGCAATTAACACATTTATCGCAAGCCAAGCACTTCACCATTAATATCGCTTTACGAGCCCTACACCGTCGCATGTTTTTTTAAGGATTTACCTTCATTTTGAAGGGGCGCCGAAAACAATGCGCCCTGCAATTAATGGCTTGCCACGCACTACCCTGCACTGCGCTTCCCGAAGACATTCATATCGCTTTCCGAGCCCTACAGTGGATTTTTTTTTAAGGGCTTTACATTCATTTTTAAGGGGTACCGAAAACAATGCGCCTTGCAATAATGCTTGCCACGCACTGCTCCGCCCAACCCTACACTGCATCTTTCAAACCCTGAATGTCGCTTTGCGAGCCCTACACTGTTGGATTTTTTTAAGGATTTCCCTTAATTTTGACTGGGTGCCGAAAACAGCGCCACCATCAGTAAGGCAATTAATCTCTTGCCACGCACTTTCAAAAACCCATCGTTATCGCTTAAGGGCCCCACACCAGGTCTTTCCACCTTTTTAAAGGGATGCCCGTTGCCACGCACGTCTCCCACTCCCGCCCACCCCTAACGACACGTCACTACACCCGGCCACCCCACCCGGCTGCCGACCCACACTTCCACGAAAACATACATCAAAACTATGAACACACTCGACAGAACCACGTTCACTTCATCCATGATCGGTTAAGCGCTTTTCCAGCTTCGGAACAGGGACAGGAAAGGCGGATTTTCGACCGGAGATGGGCAGCCGAGAGGCAGAAGGGAAACGTCCGGAAATTGCGGGAAAATGAAGAAAACGATGGGGCTTACCATCGAAACTCTCTTGGAAATAGGTAGCGGCGTCTATTAACTGGAAAGCGACGAGAAAAACGCAAACTGCGATCGAGGAACGCATCTTGAACGACGAACGGTGAGCCTGCAGCAGCGAATCCAACACGTCCACAAAAAGCATCGCTGCCTCGCGGTCCAATATTAACGGGAGGCCACGTGACCAAGCGTCCAGATGGAAGGCGCTCATTGGCTGCGGATTTCGGACGGCCAATGAGCGGCCACCACGCGGTGGACCCCGCTCGGTGCACGTCGCCAGGCTTCGGGGACGTCGGACCACGCCAGCGCCACCTGCTGGGAGGCACCGGGGGAATGACAGTGGAAGGCCCGCAGAGTAGCACGAGCGGTTTCATTGGTGCTTTTGTGGTCGCTTTTGTGACGTCGGGAGGTGGGGGAGGGAGTGGAGTGGACGTGTGCCACGCGAGCCTGGAGAGATGTTCTCTTTCGAGTTACGTAGGCCTATACTGATGTCATTACCTAAAATATGAGAAATTGAGAATGACGTTAGTAATGATCGTGAAAGGTGACAGGCTGACAAGTATGGGGCAGTCCTGGAATTTTTATGATTTTTACACCTCCCCCCCTGTCCGGGTTTTATTACCCCCTCCCCACGTAGCACAAAACGTCCTGAAGACGTCGTATTTTCAACTTTTATAAACTGTTCCCAATGTCCCTGTGCAATGGCGTTTTACAGGCATACGGAAAGACGTTTTCCGGACGTCTCCTCATCAACTATTGTTGCATGCATAGGTTTAATGAAATCTGCTATTTAAAACTAAAAGAACGACACTACGAAGCATGAGACTTCGGCTACATCTCTGTAGCATTTTTCATATTATTATTTTAAATTAACACCAGCATCAGCGATTAATTTTTTTTTTAAAGAATCAGATCTCCAAATTTTGGATTTTACCTTCCATTTTGAAAAATTTGTTATTCTCTAAAGGAAATGCCTTGGTGAAATCTTTTAGGTAGATCTTCCATCATAGAACTTTCTCACTTGTCTTTATAAAATTGTTACAAAATACCTGAAATCAAGGGAACCCCACAGGCACAATTTTTCAAAAAAAAAAATGGATCACAAATAATAATTTGTTCGGAAAACTTCTGGCATAAAAACTACATATCCCTGTTAGATGTTTTAATATTTTTATTTTATAATGCTTAATCGACAATAATGCACCGATTATAGGAGGAACTCAACCCAGTGGGAGTGTTTATAAACAACATACTGTTTACCGGGAGCTCTTCAGCACAGTTTCTCAAACAGCCTCAGTTCATTTTGTGTTTAAAACATTCATGCATGAATTCCACCTGATCACACAGACTAAACAAATCATTTCGAACTTTAATTAGATCAGGTGGGGGAAAACACTTGCTAATGAACTTGTGATATGAAAGCGTGTGTCCCACGCCTCCTTTTGCTCCAAGAACTATACTCTCCATTTTCACAAAGTTTGCGAAAAATGCAAACATCCTACATCCGGTTGATTGCGCCATATTGTACGTCCCCACACATGATTAATTAAACAGGACTAAGTAATGACTATTCAAGAGTACCGGGTATCGGGTGGTATTATTATGGGGTACCCCGTAATATTTATACAAATTTAGGTTGCTCCATTTTAATGACACCCGTTTGTAAAAATGATTCATTATCTGGAGTATGGAATATTCGCAGGTTTTAGCTTCAGTTTCATATTAGGAATTCTAAAACTATTTCCCTCCGTGTTGAACTAGGGTCTGATAAGTTTTGTATACGCTTTCTGAAGGGCTCATATGAAAAATGAAATTGGGGTTATTTATAAATTGTGTAAGTCGATTTTTGACACAAATATTTATCCGCACGTGCTCGTAAATTCTTTGTGATGTAGCTATTGTATCCTTTTTACGATCACTTATGGTGTATTTACGATGCAGTGTTATTATTTATTCGTACTCTGAGTTAAAGCCACGTACAAGTTCCGGTATCGATAAATTCCATTACCCTATATATCGCACCCACGCTTTGGCAGTGACAAAACTGAAAATAAAATATTTTGGAAATATCACCATGAAAGTAAAACTTGTATTTAATACACATATCACTCTAAATTTGTTCACAAATGCAATAACTCATGAAACGTGAACGTTCGAACAAGTCAAGTTCATAAATAGGTTTTAACCTTTTTTTTAAAGAAAATAATAATATAATATTATTTATAAGCATCGGATAAAGACTGACATGCCTGCATATTGTAACTATAACCAGCAGTAAACCTTAATACATGTATCACTTTTCATTAAGTTCATTTCAATATGAAACCCGGAAATTCCAATTGACGATCTGGATGTTCACTTTTCTCTAGCCCCTTTTCCCTTGTCCGGCAGTGTCCGAATTTCGCAAACTTCAATTTCATCTCAATCACCGGTTAGTTGTAATCAATTTCCCTGATTTATTCAAATCGCACTTCATCTATGCTCAATCAAATTTCGCGCCCAATATCAAATTGCTGGAAATTTCCAAGATGGTGGATGATGAAACTGGCTTCAATTTTTTAGCGTTGATTCCTCTAAAGTATATTCCATATTGCGGCGCTTTCGCTACTTGCTCTTACTTGTTTTTATTCAATCAGGCTGTGATCATGCTGTGATTCAATCAAGACGTCCAGAATTGTTTTTGAAATTAGTTCAGGAATTTAACTGAAAGTATATTCTAATGTCTAGGCTGCTGCCATGATTTCGGGAAAACTAGCCGGGATCACTTCTAGTTAAAGTTCATAGTTCAAGGAAGGATGGAAACTTGAGGGTAAGAATTAAGGAGTTTAGTACAGGAAAATGCATGAAATCTAGCCTAGTATTTGTAGTAAATACCAAAACCGAATTGGTGCCTAACAATGTCAATTTAGCATAATTATATTCATCTAATCCTGCGGTTACACCAGTCACTGAAATGAGTGCAATGCCACCCGTCCACCAAATTGTCAGTTCATCACAGTGTCAAACGTACATGTAGTTTGCCAGCGAGTAGAAAAACAATACTAATAACCAAAATACCAAAACTTGTATGTTTTATACTGAACTTCATGTTCTCAATGTTGCGATTTCGTTATTTTCCCCAATGGTCGACCCAACAAAAGAATAGACTGAGCTTTCACCGTTCAGAGCTATTCGGCGTGTAGATCATGCCTTCCCTCATAAAGAAAGGCTCGCCTAATTCCCAGTCTAGTCTTTTGTTGATCAGACTATAGTCACGCTGTCAGGCCTCAAAAAAGTCTGCGAAAACAGGAAATCTTGCCCAAGGGTCAGTTCGGAACAAAAGCCTGTCGCCTTCGTGCGTTTAAAGTTTGATTTTATTATGTGTTTTAACACTTTACAGCCATGTACGTAAACTGCATTCGAGCCAAACATTGTGTTATGCGCCTTGTGATCGACGAAGAATGCTGCATAGTTCGGGTCAACTTGGCCGCAGAAATGTACCGTCCAGGCGCATCAAGCCAAGCCTGCCCTTCTCAGGAGAGCCGAACTTCAGCAAATATCCGACAGTTTCGGGAGGAACGAGGCCACCAGTCGTCGGTCGAGAGGTGACATTGGACCCGGAACGCACCAAGCGTTACGACTCCAGCGAAGACCATCTATCGGTGAGGAACCTGCACTCCACATGTAATGATGTTGTCAGCTAGTTTTATAATTCCTGTAGAATCCAGCCGACACACAAATAGTGCTTAGTAGTTATCCCTAGTAGATGTTTATGTTGCTAATTTCAGTTATTGTGATACCTGTAATTGGGATTGGGGGCTTATAAAGGGTTTTAAAAATTGACGTGTTTTCATACTTGTAAAATGGTAAACCAAGACATTTCAGAAATTTAAAAGGTGGAGCTGAATTTCAGCATTTTTTAGAACATCGAGACTGCTTTGCACGTTTTCCAAAAAAACAAACAACGAAATAGTGATTAACGTCATGGAGGTCCACATAATCATACATGAGTTAGTGATGTTAATGACAACAAACCTCATTCTTATCAAACAGAAAACATTTCTTGGCAAAAATGTACACGGTGTTTAATGATAAATTAAAAAGTTGACCTCAAATCGTACATTTTTGACAAAAAACGATTCCGGTGAATTGAGCGTAACGCAAATAGGGTTCCCGCTGACAAGAGAAACCCGGAATTGTCAGGGTTCAAGTAACAACCTGGAAAAGTCATTGGAAATTTTGATTGGATAAAATGCTAGCTTTAAATTGTCATAATTTCGAAAGTTGAATTGTTTATAATACTGCTCAAAAGAGGGCGTATCAAGTCACACTTATGCAATAATAGAGAATTCCCCTACTTTCCATAGCTTTCAAGTTATGCATTAATAACTGTCAATATCTGTAATTGGAAAAAAATATTTCCGTTTTTTTTCCCATAAATGTTTTTGATAAGTCATTGAAATTTTTCCAAACACCTGCGAAATTCAGGGAAGTTGATCAGGAATAGTTAGCGATGATAGTCTGGGAAGAGAAAAATGGTCAGGGATAGTCAGGGTTAATTCCAATTTTTACTAGAATTGATAGTTTTTTACTGACGCATTTTCCCGTTGATGTTTTTGCAACAGATTTTGATTACAAAACTCAGGGAAGTTGATAGTTTCATGTACGTGGTTCTTGAGCACCTGTAAAGTCAGGGATAGTGAGGAAAGAGAAAAACGGTCAGAGATAATCAGGGTTAATTTCACTTTTTGCTTGAAATGAGTTTGCTACTAATGCACTTTACCTCTGATGTCTTTGCTACAGAATTTATTTTCAAAAAGTCAGGGAAAGTTACTCGTGGTGGGCAGTGAAAGTCAGGCAAATGATTTTGTAGATTATTGCGCGAATCCTATTGTATAGTAAAAACGGTTACTGGAAAAACACTTCTGGAGATATTCAAGATTCATTTTAAGCAAACATCAATTTTGCATTGCAGCAATATTTCAAGGCTTTGGAACAGAAAACCGCCGCGGGACAACGACGGGCATCGGCTGTGATTGACGGCGACATCTCCGACATATCGCTCTCGTCAAACAGCGACCCCAAAAATGCAGTCGGAAGCAGGGGCGCCCAGTTTCTGAAATCCAACCTTCTGAAGACCCAGGGCCAGGGTCCCGGAGATGCGGCACCGGCCCGTAGCGCGGCAGTCAGCATCCAGCCAACCAGAACATCCAGTGCCCTGCAAAAGGCGCTGGCCTTCTCCAGCAAGTACAAACCTGCGAAGAAGCCATCCGAAGATGTCGAATCCAATCGGGAATTTCCCGAAAAGATTAACAGTTCGGAACACCGTTCAGAACCGGATCCAGTTTCCAAGTCGGAGAGCTCATCGTCATTATCGAGCCAAGGCTTTTTGAACATCAGGGACTTGATCGACCTACCGTCCCTTTCAGACAGCAAGTCCGAACATTCCCTCTCGAAGATAAACAGCTCCACGCATTCGGAAGAGTCCGAGAATGACGTTAGTCAGGAGCAACAACCTCTATCTGCCAGCGAGGATGTTAGTGGCCATAAAAGCGAAGATGATGCCAGCGAGTACGAGGAGGATTTTGAGGATGAATCTGCGCACTCTGAAGCCAGCTTGGTTGCCTCCGAGGATCCAGTTGACGACGAAGATGCCGGTAGCGTGGAGTCCAGGAGCACAGGTTCCGGTGTCTGCGATGCGAAATCCTCGGATGAATACAGCAAGGAGGTTGCAGAAGCGAGGTGCGTCTTTTAAGTCCGGCCCAAAAGGATGCGCACCATGACAAAAGTTGCACATTTTTGCTTCGATCTCTTATCATAACTGCTCAATTTATTTTGGTTTCGGGTAAAATTAGTTGTCCACTAGGGTTTCAGCTGTTTTTATAATTTGAAAATGTCCCGTTTATTCACAAAAAAAAATGAAATCTTGGAAGCAAGCACCCGAAAACGGATTTACCCTCTCGGTGAAACCTCGGAGGATGCGTGGCGTTCTTGCCGAGTTTATTTGATTGTTCGTAAATAAGCGGGGCATTTTCAAATTAAAAAACGTAGGCCCCGAAAAGGTAGCAATTGCACGTATAATAAATGTTTTAGCAAAAATGTGGAATTTATTTCCGAGACGGGCATTTTTGCCCGATTTCCAGAAACATTTTTGTTTGGAATCATTAGGCCCTTACCAATGAGGCAAACATCAGAGGGGATTTTTTTGAACACTTGGTCACAATCGAGCCATTGTAGCCAGCATTGGCGTAGTTAAATCGGGGACATTTCCTGTTATTCGTCCGCCATTTTGCACAGGTAAAGAAATGACCTTCCATACCCAGAGTAGGTATGCAAGCTGTATGCCCCATAAACCTAACAGGGTTTTGAGGGGATCTTACCTATTATCTTCCAACTGACGAAAGGTATAGGTCATTTCGTGACCTTACCACATGGAGTCAGGCGGACGAATAACAGGAAAGGCTCCAGATTCGTTTAGAAATTAGCTTCTTCCCTCAGCTTTCGCCCCCTCTACCCACATGCGATTTATGATGGTTGAGTATTGGGTAGAATTCTGTTCGCTTCGTAAGTGTTCAAATTATTGATATTTACTCTTTTCTTGCCGGAGCTCTTACAGCGACAATTCAAAACTATTTTAGTTGGAAGTGAAAATATCTAATCTCTGGCAGTTGACTTCCCCATTGTCTGCGCGTGAAAAGTAGAAGTAAGATAAAGGAAAAACTAGGGTAGATAAAAATATTTGCCGAACCAAATGGGAAATAGGTTGGCTGTTTCGAAGCATTGGCACTTTTAGATGAAAATAATCAGAAAATGATGTTAAATGTTCAAAATTAGATGTTACTCAATATCATCAATACACATCATAAAAGGAGTTCCCAGAGCTAAACCGGTATATTTAGGTTAAGAATGATGAAATTTCCTAACAACTGCAATGCGAGAAATAATTTGAAAACCACAAATGAATTTCTAAATTTCAAAGTCAGTTGCCCTATTGTGTGCGTGATGTTGTTGAATACTACGAAATGCATTTTTGCAGAAAATTCTCCGTCGCTGAAAAGCCGGCATCCGCTCGCAGCCAACTGAAGGTCCTCAAGGGCAACAACAAAGAAACTCAAACTAGTGATATTTTCACACCCAAGGAACCTGTAGCCAACGTTGCCATTGTAAGGAATTTTCCAGAAGTTGCTCAGCCCAGGTTTTCCTCATGTCTTGAAGGTGGGTTCAGTGGTTTTCTGAAAGTTACACAATTTCCCAACACCCGTTTGTACCTTCAAATTTTTCAGGTATTTGGTGGATGGCATTTACGAATTTCGTAACAGCTGCATTTTTATTTTAGGATTTTTTAAAAATGAATGTTAACACTGATAAAAACGTCTCAGCCAATTGGAAATTATTGAAAAACTGTAAAATGACAGTACAAAGTTTTTGGTAAACCTCGTTTTTGGAAAAACTAAATCTCCGATTATGGATTTTAGCTTGCAGTGTTTTAACAAATCTGGAAAAGTTTAGGAAAAAAAAACTACTCCACAAATGAGGAATTTAGTTTTCTATTCAAAATTTGTTTAAAACTGTTAGATTAACTACATCGTCAATCCAGGGATTTGAGCTGCATTATTAATTTAATAATAATAATAATTAACGCAATGCTAATGGCAAGATTTTTGGCAAACTGCATTACTAATGGTGAAGGTTTGTCTGCATGTTTGTAAAATGTTTTTGTCACTAATATTATTCAGGAAATTCCACAGGCCACATATTCGTAAAGCTAAATCCCTAAGCATATAGACAAAAATCCATGACTAACTAATTAAACTTTGGAATGTATGTACAATATAAAAACGCAATTGAAAATGAACCGATAAGACGAAACAGGCCTAAATTTCCCAAAAACCAACGCTTAAATTGTTTATAAATATTAATTTTACTAGTAAAAATGCGATTGCCCAGACGTTACTACGTCATTGATGTTGGTTTTTGCTACCGAATTTATTTCCATAAAGTCAGGGAAATTGACTTGGTTGGTCAGGGATAGTCAGCACGAACCCTTCTTGAAGATAGATTATTTCATAATTTGGATGATTTGTTCTTAATTAATTTTTTTTTTCCAGGATTGTCACTGTCCGCTCTTCCGATATCAGCATCAGACGAGATGCTGAGACAGCACTTGCGTACTATAAGACTGTTCAAAGATGCGCAGCAAAAGAGCTACGAGATGCTGGTCACCGCACTCAAGCCCAACTTCCGGTACACCACGTGGGAGCACACAAACAAGGTCAGTGAAGCAGACAGTTCCACTTGCATGAAATTCGTGCACAATCGTTATTTTTCCTTTGACTGTTTGAAAGGTTTTGGAAAAGCAGCGGCACCGCAGGCGTTGCCGAACACAGAAGTAACTAACGGTAAAGCGTAGCGTTCCAAATGTTCAACTGTATTTTTGTAATAAACGAATGTTGCACCGTATATGCCGTGTACTTTTCTTTAGGGAAGTATACGACAAAATCCAAAATTTTTAATTTAAGTTTAGGAAATTGTTCACCTTTGGCGTTCCTGTAGTTTATGATATCCAAATTTGTACAGAAATTTATTCCAAAATTTTGTTGTCCGTTGCTTGATATTCCTCGACCATTTCTTAGCAAAATATGAGGCAAAATGCATAATTTGCATTAACTTTTCGATATTTGTTTCTGAAGAATAGCTGGGAATTTTGAATTTAAAATTATTTTGAAAATGTTTAAAAGCAGCGCAGCAGTGAATGAAATTTCAAATGAAGGAAATAATAATTTATCTTATATTTGTTTGAAAAAATCTTATATTTCCAGTATCAACAAATTTAAGAATTGGTCCCTAATGCAAAAGTACTAAAATAATAGCATGAAACATGCAAAAATTCAGCATCAAAGTCATTTTTTAAAAATAGCTAAAAATGAAGAAGATATTACCAGAAAACATGATTCTAATTTGTGATCATTTTATTAATATTATGGCTGCACCACACCCATTATTAATGTTGAAAAATATTTTGAAAAGATGTCCAAAGAGTCAGATGCTGCCACAAAGCGTGATACCAATTTCTGATTAATATTTTTTGATACAAATTACGCATAATCAGCATTTAAAAAGATTTTTTAAAACGTATCCCTAAATATAGAAGATGCGGAAGATACCAGTTTGTGCTTTTTATATTTTTAATAATTACGCCTACGGCATTTTCATTATCAACATTAAAATTATTTTTAAAATTTTTACCTAGAATACAGAAGATACTTTTGTAAAACGTAATGACAATTCATGATTGTTTGTTTAATCATACGTATACCTACGGCCTGCCCATTATCAACATTTATTTTTGTACCCAAAAATAGGTTCTTTTCGTTTATTATTTATTCAACCTGGGTCAGGGGAAAGTAGAAAATGAAACCTGGAAAACCTGGGAAAGTCAGGGGATTTGTGGCAACCCTGTGAAAAAGGTCCAATTTTGACATGATGCAGCTAATTACGTCATAGCATTACTTTCAGCTATCTGAAAACGTCACATGACGTCAGACTCAAAACGTACTTCACCCTCCTTGCATTCCAGGGACTCTTGATTATGCGATGAGGGTGAGGTGCGTTGTTTAATTGCCTGATGTATCATTTTTGCGTGGCGTCTACGTTGACAGGTTTCCAGCCCTTGCACGGAACCAGGGTTTGAGACCCGGCGTCTTCAACGGATGCCTCCTACAGGTCTTCCCCAGGAATTCCAGCACTGGCCCCGCTTTCAGTCACGCCATCCGCCCCTCCATTTTTAATGGCACATTAGCGGAATAATCGATCAATAAGTTGATAAGGTTGCCACGGGATATGACGTGCGGTCGCGGACCCAACGCTTAGCAACCGACCGGGGCTGGCGCACCCTGGATCAACACACGTCGGAATGCAGTCCGGACCCGTGCCCTAGGACCATGCGCCTGCACCGGAGGCACGGCACTTGCGTTGTCCTGGAAGAGGAGAACACGAGGGCCCAGCGGATTGAGGGCTTCTGCGACGGACTGGTTTTCAGGTGGGTGGCATGGATTTCCTGGTCTCATTGCGCTGTTGGAGAGGTGAGAGTGATGGGAACTGTCGAGGGTAATCTCAGGTGGGCTGTCAGATGGGTGAACTTAATTAAGTGCATTTGAACGTTGAGGGCGATAGTAAGTATCCAGAGTAATCTCTGATGGTCCTCTTCTGAGTGGAAACTGTGTGAACCGTGACCGCTTGGTGTTGTGATGGCTCATCTGAGATGAGTGATAGTAACTATCGAGAGTAATGTCTGATGATCTGACATCTGGATGAACACTGCATGTCTGAGTGACAGCCTGTTTGAGAGGTGGGCGCGATAGTAGTTCTCGAGAGTAAACTCGGGTGGTCTGCGGGTAATCTCTGATGCTCCCCTTCTCAGTGGACACTGTGTGTACTGTTCCCGCTTGATCGTGAGTGTTGGTTCATCTGAGAGGTGAGGGTGATAGTAACTATCGAGAGCAATCTCTGATGGTCTGACATCTGGATGAACACTGCATGTGTGAATGACAGTCTGCTTAGTAGGTGTGAGCGATAGTAGCTCTCGAGAGTAATCTCAGATGGTCTGCCCTCTGCATGGACAGTGCATGTGTGAACCGTGTCCGCTTTATCTTTAAGTAATTGTCCATTTGAGAGGCGAATGCGATAGTAACTATCGAGAGTAATCACAGATGGGCTACTTTTTCAGTTTTTCAATAACCTTCTGAATAGTGTTCCCACTTGATTTTTGAGTTGATAGTCCATCTGAGAGGTGAGAGCTATAGAAACCATCGAGAGTAATTGCAAATGGTTCACCACGTCATACACTCATGCCTCCCTATTCAGCCGCTTTTTATACGGCGTTTAGTTAAAACGGCCTTTTTCTTGTAGGTTTTTCATGTTTTATTTTACGGCTTATGGAATTTTGTTATACGGCCAAAATAATGAAACTTGACTTTCTAACACAAATTCGTGGAAGTGCTTGTTTCGTTATACTTACTTTATAGTGCATTGCAACTGCATTATTTATAAAATTATTGAAATCTTAATCTGGTGTATTTCTAGTATATCCATTGGTATATTTTTTAGAATATTTTGTCACATATCTCATAAATAACGGAAACGTCATGAATAGGGACTTTTCATATATTATGCAATATATCTCACATTATATTGCATGCGATGAATTTGAAATATATTTTGACATATATACGTAAAACTATTATAAAACTATACATGCGTAATTCTATTGCATAAAAAGTATATAATAGTTTTAAAATATACGTCATAATATATTTTAAAATGTATTGCTTGCGAATGATTTGAGATGTATTACATACCGTACTAACTTTTAAAATACTTTTAAAGTATACTACACGCAATATAATTTAGATATTTTACATAATATAACAGTCCCAATTCGTGTTATTTCTAGTATATTTATTGGTATATTTTAGAATATTTTGTCACATTTTATACTTACTCGAAATATACCAGAAATCACATGAATTCGGGCTTTTAGTATATTATGCAATATATCTCACATAATATACTAAAAGCCCCAATTCATGTGATTTCTGGTATATTTCGAGTAAGTATAAAATGTGACAAAATATTCTAA
>JAQIXS010002622.1:0-21813 GCA_034700785.1 Rossiulus vilnensis
CCTCCGTTGGACCATTTCTAATTCCAGGATTTTATTCATCCTGTGAGGATTCCAAATAGGAGCGCAGTACTCCAACAAGCCTTCTAGGAGGATCTTTAGCGTACTTGGTACGAAAATTATGCTGAACTGTTGTCGCCTACTTTGATTCTTCGAACCAAAACACACAGCAAGCACGCTCGGGTCCAGTGAAGGCAGCCATCTTTGATGCAACTGCTGCTAGCGCTCGTGACGGTGCGATTCGGCACTAGTGAACTACGGGAGTCAAAACTTGATGTGTTTCCCTACAAATTGACACTACAATCAACTCTGTAGGTTCTTTAAATAAATTAATATGATTTTTCAAAGTTGTAAAGTCCTTTTTGAAACACATTGTATATTTTAATCAGTAAAGAAAACACAACTTATATGCAGCAATACTAAATTTACTAAAAAATTTATTTGAAATTACAGTATGGGACTTATGTTCAGTAGATACAGTTTTAATAATTGTTGAAACAATTCACATCTTATTATGGTTACTCATGTGCACTTCAAGTGAAATTTTAAGAAAGGTGTATTTATGCACAAAGAACACTGCAGCGGTCAATGGTCAAAACAGGCAGGCGGTCAATATATCGAAAAATAATATTAGCAATATAAGCTTTTCCAAGGAACCCTTCAAATTCGGTCAATGTAAGCAGGTAGTCTACGTAGCAAGTTTGTCAATTTGACAGGTTTCACTATATTTTATAGTTAAAAAATGTCCCGTATACACAAAATACTTTTTACAACCTCTGCTGTCCACCTTTGGAGGTTTTACTGAGGGAAACAAGCCTGTTTTCGAAGATCCCATAACGGAGTTTTACCAAGTTTATTTCATTATCTGTATAAATAAATGCGATATTCTTAAACTGTAATGATCTCATACATTCATATTTCCCAGGAGCCTTCTGATGAACTGAAGCAGATGGTGGCTACTGAAATGAACCTTTCAGAAACTGCTTTTGTAACAACAAACAACGAGGAAGACGATTTCTCAACAGGTTAGAAATTCGTGAGACCCACTGTTACAGTATAAATTATATAATTTGGACCAAACCTTCAGCTTCTAGATTTGGTTTACGATGGTTTACTCCAGCCACAGAGGTCAAGCTTTGTGGCCACGCCACTCTAGCGTCTTCGGCTGTGCTTTTCAACTGTTTAGGTACGCCTTATACAATATTTTAGATGAAATTAGCAAATTTACAGATGGGCTGTTCCGTAAAAATAGAACGATAACCACTGCACTTGTAATTTCGGAATGCTTTGGAAGAATAATTTCGAAATTTTTTACGTTTACTGTTTACAATACCTCAGTTTGTAAGTAGTCTAACATGTAATTGTACACTCAATACACCTTGAATTTTGCAGGTAATTCAAATGATGCCATCACCTTTGACACCTTGAGTGGACATTTAATAGTCACAAAGACAGCTGATGGAAAGTTCTGCATGGATTTCCCAAACAATAAGCCTGGAAAACTGGTACAAGTTTATTAAGTAAACATGCATGCATATCCTTATTGTGAACCTTTCACAATCAGTGTTCCATTACGTCATAGGAAGTCATTTCAAAAACAATTTATTTCCTATCGAGAACACGGGAAAACAATTTCACTGAACATCGGTATCAGCGCTTGTGTTAAAAATACCAAGAAAAGAAAACGTTAAGTGAAATTTCTATGCATTAGATACATTCTTTAGATACATTTCTCCATTATTAACGAGAGTAAGGTAGCCGGACAGCTGACTTAACAGAAGATAACATTGGATGTTGCAAATCAGGAACATCTTTGCCATTTTTATTTCACATTAAAGTAAGATTTTCAGAAACGGCTTAAACAAGCTAGTGAACTTAATTTGTTTCAATGTTTAAGAGTGACACATCTGCCATATGGATTATGAAGTTGTCATTGCATAATTTAACATTATAGCCTCCATATAGGGACTATTTTAAAACACGAGTTTGGAATAATTTATCTAGAATATTGACAAGGTTTTCTATAAAAGCATGAATTCGGTGTTAACTTAGACCCAACTTTATCAATATTAACATGTTTTTCGATGCCACATTTCAGAAAGAAGATGACGCAAAGGAGATCACCAAAGTAGGTATATCTATACCAACGCGTCCAAAAAATAATTCATTGAATTTTTGAAATAATCAATTTTTTAAAGATTGCTGTTGGAGCACTACCCTACCAAGACGTGGTTTTCTCGCAAACAGCACAGATGCTCGTTATTCGATTAGATGATAAAGTTACTTTGTAAGTGCTACATTATGCTTAGTATCCAAGTTTGGGACATTAATGACTTCTAAGAAACTATTCATTTAGATACGGTACGCCGTTCTTTAACGTGCATTCGATAAAAATTAACATTCAAAACAAAAACTAAATCCTTAGCGTACATGCATCCACAAAGGTAAAATACATAATAATCCAGAATTCGTGTGCTGGTTTATTTTATTGTTACCAATGTATTTAAAACACTTAAAAATATAATTTTACAAAAATACTGAAAATGCCAAATTCATGGACGTATTTCCCAACAAGCTCGCCCTTAGTTTAATTTATTACTTTTACAAAATAACCTATAACAAATTGTAAGGAACCTTTTCTCTTAGACGTCCGCCCCCGAAAAACAGCACGAAAACGTCACAAATGGCGTGCCATACCCGCGGATATTCCTAAACCAATGTAAACTAGCTTAACCAGCCGCCTAGGTTAGGGCCCGTTAGGTCAGGCTGGTTAAAATGGGTGCTTAATCTAACGTTAACGGAAATGCGTAGGTTTGACAGGTTTGGAACGTTAATGTTAACTTTTTCGAACTGGCGGACGTACATGTATAAGGGAAAATATCTATTGCAAGTAGTCTACTAATAATTTAAGACTGCATTCACATTACTATTTATATTCCTAAAAATGTTCTTAGAGTATTTACATGCTTATTTATTGTGTTAATAACTCAACTACTGCATTTGCAGTAAGTGCATACATATAAAAAATGCATGTGCTGGTTTTTATAAGAAATTTATGACCCATATTTAGTATGAATCCACTAAAATCAGTTATTCGCTTATGGCGTTTATCATCCACTGTTATTTACCATAACTGAAAAACCTGCCTGAAAAGTGATTATATTGGGTGGGCTCCAGTTGGCCTAATGCAAGACTCCTCATTGAAATTTCAAAAGTGCTTGAATTTGTCAAATTGTCAATGCGTTTAAAAACATAGTGACATTTTCACTTCTGCATGCATAGGTCGCAATTGCAAGACCACACCCCATCCTTCGATGAGCTGCTGGGAGCTCACAACGACTTGAACGTGATTGGAGTCATTATTTCTTTGAAAGGATCAATCGAAAATGGATGCACCAGCGAAGATGGCACGGTTTATGACTTTGTATCGCGTTTTTTTGGCTCATGGGTAGGAATTGGAGAAGATCCAGTCACAGGCGAGTTTAATTCATTTTCGTTCACTCGAAAATGTAATTATTTCTTGAAACGTCGGTTTACAGGCAAATGTGTTACAAGTTTGACCAAAAAATCAAATGCATGGAAAGCGCAATAATCGTTAGGACTTGAATAAGAAGTTAACTTTCTAAAACTAAACAATGCTTTCTATTCGTATGGCTTCTGTAGAAGCTAAATATTAACGCTTTATAGTATCTCAGCAGCATCAACAGATTTGTGCTCATACATGAGTACAGTGCTACTTATGTAAACGAAAACTGTAAAATCAGATTTCTTCTCAAACGAATAAGAGTTTTATAAATAGTAACATTATATTTTTAGGTTCCGCTCACACAGTTTTGGGACCCTACTACGCAGACATTCTGGGCAAGAAACAATTATTTGGTAAGAGCTTTCGAGTAATCACAAGAAAAAAATTAGGAACAAATGGGAATGCAGTAGAGTTTACCTTTCTCCATTCGATTTAGCATTCTTTCAATATCTGTATTATTTTCATTAAGGAAGATTATATCGCAGATAGTGGAATTTGGAAATTTTTTCCTTCATTATGTTTCTTAGAATTCAATTGGAATCGTACTTGAATCAATACTTTTGTTCCATCCTCATTCTTGCTCTAAAATTTTATAGAACTCTGAACACGCATCCCATGATAAAGAGCAGCATTTGTTTAAAACTAAAATGCAGTTCGTTAAATACATGTACATGTATTAATATAGACATTAAGCGCTCAAAACAAAAATATAATAGAAGAATACTCGAATGAAACGGTGATAATAATGCATTTCTTAGTATTTTTTAAAAATAATAATATATCACGCAGTTTAATACATAATAAATTAATACTTCTTTTGAAAAAATGTGTATTTTGGGGGCGTTGTTTGAACATACCGTTATATTGGACTAGAACGACGACGACTGTGGACATTTTCAAAACAGTTAGTTTAATTCGCGTTTCAGTAATAGTGTCATAATGTTATTAAGTACAGTATAAGTAGATGTACGTAGAATTATGATCGGTGTTTTAGTAACTTCAGTGGCTGTAGGAAGGGTTCAGCAGTAAAAATTTGATCGTCACCCACAAATGGATTTTCGTCAGATTAGCAAAACCAAATTTGTCCAGAATTACCACAAATAAAGAAATGTCCATCATAGAAAAAGAAAGGGTGTAGCAGGTTCTGACTTCAAAATTTGCCACTGACTTGTTCCATCTTTTTACTCAAGCTTACCAGTGTTCAAAACGAGGTGGACAGCTGTGGATAGACGTGGCCACAGAAGGTCGAGTGAAGATCACAGGCAGTGCGCATACATCCATCAAAGGAAGTATTTTCGTTTAATCATAAACCACTTCCTTAATCCATTTACATCAAAATGGCACACAAATGCGCATTGCCAAATGCGAAATTGGACTTCACCCATTTAAGAACTCCAGCGCCATCTAGGCTAGATTCCAGGATCACATGGTTGACACAACTACATAAATTACATTTATGAAATAAAATGGCCTTCATTTTTGCATAAAATATTAGGCTTCGCTTTCATTAACATATATTTCATTAACATACGCGCCTAGGTAGTCTCCCTTTATTTTGGCTAGCTAAGGGCAGTTTCATTACGAAAATAAACAGCATTTGGAATCCCCCTCCCCATTATGCAAGTTCGCGACTCCCCCCCCTAAAAAGTGACGTCATTTATGAACACTCCCTTATCGACAATTGCAAAGTTAGTTAATGTACTCATAGTTAATTTACAGATTAATAAAAAGATTACAAACCCGTCTGGAAGTTCCCTGGACAATAGCAACGTTTATCCTTACACGTCTTTATCGAACGTCGAACAATTTCGCTGTGCACAAACATGTAGTTGGATATTGCTATCAATGGTTTAACATCGTTGTAAAAGCAAAACCTTGGTCGAACACCTGATTGCGTTTCTGACTTTTGGCACTCGATCCTTTCAAGTCTGATTAGATACTTAACCCTCATAGTAATAGAGACTCCTTCCACATGTATGCTGGCTGCCTGTTGGGACCTTTAGCTGTACTTACCTCTTTTCAGAATACAGTTGACATGGGACATGGCCGCTATAGTCAATCTAAAACTAAAATACCACTGGGCCAAAATAAATAAAAGATATTCAGTTTATCAATTAAGTCTTCCAGCATGGAGAAGGCCATTAAACCCAAACGCTACCACATGTTATGGGATTAACATGATTTAATTGCAAACAGGTACTTGCACTCCATTGGACGATTTCAATTTCACCATTACCATTCTAGTTTTGGATGGACTACATCCATGGTCTCTCGTCTATCATTCTAAAGTTTCTCCGAATTCAAATGTCAAAAAGTTATTTTACAATGCATCCTGTACATAGCTGTTACTCACATTCCATGATTCCAGGAATGTTTGTGGTAAAACCTCTCGCTAAGAATTTCGAAGGGATTCTGTCGAAATGCCCCTCTAAGGGGTGTAATAGGAGGCGTAAAGGTTTTTCCCAAACAATTTATGCTAGAACTTTGAAATTTTTCAGGAATATATTTGGAATGAGAAATGTTCCGATAAGTTGCAATTCGTGAAAATTAATAACAGAAATGAACAATGCAATGCTGTTCTGATAATAACTGATTACATGAGATGGATATTTTCTATAAATAAGAAAGATTTATAAAAACTGGAATAATCTGGAGAAATTTCAAGGAATATTAAGACGTATGCTGTCGTACAACAAAACCCTCTGGACCAGGGCTTATATTGAGAACTATGGATAAGAAATTTTGAAAAAGTTTTGAAAAATTGAAGTTGGCACTTTAAAGCGCCATTAGTACTTTATTTTAAGCACATCAGTAAATGAAAGTGCCAACTTTAAGTTTTGTAAACTTTTTCAAAATATGTTTCCCATAGTTCTCAATATAAGACCTGGCCCAGAGGGTTTCGGTGTACGCCAGCATACGTCATTAAGTTAATATTCCTTGAAATTTCTCCAGATTATTCAAATCGTAATAAATATTTCTTATTCATAAAAAATAACCCTCTCATGTATTCAGTTATTACAAGAGCGGCATTGTATTGTTAATTTTTGTTATTAATTTTTACGAATAACTTGTCTCATCGAAAATTTCCTTAATTTTTTCATTTCTAAATAAATTCCATAATGAATTCTTGGTAATTGATACTAGTTTTTCGTGGGTTGATACTCTCATCAAATTAAACAGCAGCCAGCGTCTCAAAAGAGTCCAATTACATCAGTTCTTATTACATTATTTCAACGTTGACAAGCTTGCGTAATATTTGGACGCCAAAAATTCGTTTTAATTCTCTTCCATTTTCCTGAATTCGCCTTGGGATTATCCTTTCTTTAATCTACATCGATAGAACGTATGAATAAATCAAGATGAACGAGACCACTTATTCAATTTCGTTAAACGTACAGATTTCGTCAAGTGTTCGTCATTTCAACAATCGTCTAACCTTAAAACTCAACAATTATTATTTCACTGAACCGATGCTATTCTTCTAATTACATTTCAAAAGACCCATGATTAAGCCAAGGAAATTATCTGAGGCTCTTTCATAAACGTGTTCTATAATTGCGTTTTTTAATTCATGTAAATATAACTCTGCAATAATAAATTTCTCAGTAAGGACAGTGATAAAAAAACAAAAATTCAACATTGCGATTTTGTGCACTTCCAGTAAACATTATTCCTTGCTATTTTCTTGTTTTATATATTGTTAAGAAACTTGTCATTTTTATGAAATAATTACAGTGCAGTTAGATAGACAGGTAATTAGATATCATTAGGGCCTATAATAGCAAGGGCCAGACAAAAAAATTGCATTTGAATCAATTTCCGAATATTCATGTAATTTAAAATCTGTTAATTTGTTTATCTTATTGTTATTATTATTATACAACCTTTTTGGCATTGCCATGCCACAAGAAACGCCTAAAAGGTGTGTATATTTAAGTACCACATGGCATTTATTTTGCGACACTATAGGGTATTAAGTTTATTTGAATTGAATTTATAGCCGTTTAGAACATCGAAAACTGATAGTCACACTACCAACATGGAAGCAATGTAATGATTTGAAGCCCTCATAAACGATCAGAGACGGTGTTTTATGGAAGGCCTTCGAACCCGCCGAATCCGAATTGACCTTTATTAGAGATGGCTTTTCATGAGATATTCGTCATCCCTATTAATCTTGATGAAAAGTTGGCATGCATGTTCCTTCCTTGTGCATATTAGCCGTGTGTCAGTCCATAAACTGATATAATATATAAAGATACAGAGAGATGGAGAAAACTAAGAAATGTACATGCTTATACGAGATAAAATGATGAATATTGAGCTGACCATGATCTCGAAGATAGCGTTGATGTTGGCATTGATGTCTACCTTCAGTTTAGCTGAAAACGGGATGCAACAAGGGTCTCGGAATCTTCAGGTAAGAATACGTGACTAACATATGATACTTCAAAATTAAGAAACGTTTTAAATACATTATTAACGCTGCATATCTCTAGTAATATAAATAAATTAAGATCGAAATCTGTTGTCTTGCTATAATAATTTATCATAAGCCGTTGGTTGTGAATTTTTTGCTAATGAAAACTCATTAACTTTACTTAATTTTTTTAAATTTAAGTAAAAGGTATTTTAAACATTTTTTATCTTAAAGGTTTCTCCATCTAGAGCTATTTTTCTTCAATTTTCCGAGAACGTAGAATGTATTTTTTAAAGTCTTTTCTTCCTCCATTACGCCCCTACCATATGGCATATCCTTGCTGACTGTAAAGTACTGAGTTGAATTGAATTGAATCTCACGGGGTTTTTCATCATGGGCCATTTTTGGTTAATGTTTCGATAATGTAAAATCAGTAAGATGAACATTTAACCAATAATTTGAAGAATTTAATTTTAATACATTGTATGGTTTGCCGATATTGTTTAAACTTAATTATCAATTGGAGAACAAGTATTTTTAAAGTTACCACCTCACAGGGTTTTTAATCATGAGCAGTTTTTCATTAATTTTTCGATAACGTAAAACCAATCAGAATTGGATTGAAGAACTTTTATGGTGTCTCCATAGTTTAAATTACGCTATTAATTTAAAAATATTTTATAAACAGTTTATTTTTAGTGTTCTATATCTTAAGTCAAGTACAAAAATTGTTGTCAAAGGACTATCAGTATGTTTGGAAAAATTTTAAACAACGGTGAGAATTGAAAAACAACTCAATTTTGTTTTACAAATTGTCAGTCCTCATGGTATCCTAATTGGTGTTTAAATGGCATCACTAGATCCCTATCACAAGTAGTTTCCAATATATGCTTAGAATTTTTTCAGTCAAACCTCCACACTATCATTGCTCATTTCTTCCAGTCTCCCATGAATCGATTCGGTCATTCGGACCGGTCACCTCCGTCCACCAACACTGTTGAAGACACGGCCACCGCAATCGGGATGGTCCAAAGAGCATCAAGCCTTTCAGAGGTTCTCATCCAGGGCGATGCCACTTCCGGGGCAATCGAGCGGGGTCATTCCTCCCACATCCAAAAACTGGTCGGAAGTCGAAGGAAAAAGCGAAACGCCAGGGCATGGAGCAAATCGCCCATCACTTGGAGGTAAGAACGGCCATGACATTAACCATCGACATCAATATATTGATGGACATCAGATGACCTCAAATCTTACATCCGGTAATGTTATTTCCGCAAGGTTAAATCGCTCATCCAGTAAAGTGAGCAGACCATTGGTCATCCATGACCTGGAGCAAGCATTTCGCCTGTGGAGCGATGGGACCGGCCTGCGCTTCCAGAGGTTAGACGACGATTGGGTGAGCAGGGGTCAAGAGGAAGCGGACATTGTGATCAGCTTCGAGGCTGGTCAGCACGGGGACTATGTCAGCTTCGACGGCCCTGGAGGGACCTTGGCCCACGCATTCTTTCCTGGGGGGTCAAACAGCCTCGGTGGGGACGTGCACATGGACGAGGACGAAGACTGGAAGACCTATGACGATGTCAAAAGAACTGGTAAATTCAATTTGTATTGACAACAACTAATGCCAAACACTCTTGGACTTCTTATGATATCTTCTCTGATTTCCAGGTCATGTAGTCTTAAATTTGCCTGATTATTTGACATCTTTTTCAAATGTTTTTACATACAGTATTTACAACGTATAATGGGAACGTCGAAGGAGACAGTTTTGAAACAAAAGTAATTGTAAATGGTGGATTTTAGCCAATTAATTCACAAAAATTTGATGAAGAATTTAATTAATAGAAAGCCGAGAAGTTTCAATATTTTTAAAATATATCACGAAACACCGGTATTTGCCTAACGACTGTCTTCATACAAAATCTGTTTCATTATTAATTAAAGGACCGTAGGCTAAAATATTGTTAAAAGCAATCACAAATTAAGTAATTTAGGTATTATTTCTCAATAACCCCTTGCTCAGAAAAATAGAACGCCGTAGGCGAATATATTTAAAAACTGAAATCATAAACCATGAATTTCAGCTAATGCTTTTGTGCGAACTTTGCTTGGGAATATTTAAAAATAACAAATCCTGGATTTTAGAACAAATGTCTGTGAAAAGTTTGCTTATAGATTTCAATAACTAAACAGACGCCGTAGGGAAAAATTTACAAAAAAAACATCCCAAAATATAGAAATTTGTATAATTCAGTAAGGAATATCAATTAATGGAATGCCGTAAATGAAGCATTTCAAAACCGGGCTTATAAATCATGAAGATTTACCCAAATTCGTTCACAAAATCTTAGTAGTAGCCTAGTATAGAACGAAGGAATGGTACAGGAGTGGGTTTAATCTTGCAAAACCTCAGCCACTGGTAAACTGAATTTAACGAGGAAAAAAAGAACGGCATCAGTTATCCATGCTTGTGTAGGGTGCCAAACCATAGCGTATCAAGTGCAAAAAAAAAACTTCAAACGACAAGCTCAGACGTTTACTTTGTTTTTGTCAAAAAGTATCCACAACGTGGGCATGCCAGGCTCGTAACAAACACCATGTTTGCATTTTCTAATAGGCAAAGGAGTGAGCATTTATGAGGTAGCATCTCACGAACTGGGCCACAGCTTGGGGTTGGAGGATTCTAAGGATGGCAACTCCCTCATGTACTACGCCTTTTTGGGGCACAAAGACCTGCGAAGTCTGCCAGAAGTTGACGGTCGACGAATTCGAGCAATATACGGTAAAATCGGGAGTTTATTTGAAACTGATTGCAAGAGAACTGGTCATGATAGAGAACTTACTTTTGGGAAATTGCAGGCAGAGGTACAGAACACACTGAACCTCCAGCAAAGGAACCGATGACAACACGACGGCCTTTCGGACAGGGACAAACGTTTAGCTCATTACGACCTTCATCCTCCAGGCCCCATGGACCGGAAGTTTTGCGTGCCCACAGACACCTTTGCCGCACTAAATTTGATACCATAGCGGCCATCCGAGGGGAGATTTACATATTCAAGGACCAGGTACGATCATCTCTTTCGGAAAATTTGTATAGGTTACAGCAGGATACGTTGATACATAATACATAAATCATTATTGTAAATAATTGGTTTAAGAAACATCACCAGTGAAAGTGACGCTACAAGCGCATTTGAAAAATCGATTAAAAATGAATTTTAATTAACATTTCCGAAACATTTTGGTTCGTCATCAAAGCAACGACGTAGGGGATATTTTTACAAAACTGGATCACAACTGATGGATTTGCCTAGCTTTTATTTATTTACAACTGAACAATTTAATTTGCTACCAAAGGATTATCCTCGATAAAGTAAACGCCGTAGGCGAAATGTTCTTAAAATTCTCAAAATAATTTGATTTAAGCATTTACGTTATTAAAGAACACAATATGTGATTTTTTTATTAAAAAGTGATCACAAATAATAGATTTTTGCTCGCTTTTATTAAAAAAACCCCGTTTGGCTGATAAACATTACTTATGAAAAAGTTAAATTGGAAATTTTGTAAAAATGGATCACTAGATTAACGGATGAATTAGTTGTCAAGATTTGCTAAAAAAAGAATTGCAATTTTTTTTCCTTGGACCTTAAGCACGTGCATAAATTACTTAATAGCAAATTCATTCTTGTTAATAGTGTTGAGATAACCATTTTTCTCCCTTTCCCATTTATACCAGAACTAATTATTAATTTGATAATTTCTCGCGAAACAGTTCATGTGGCGTTTGACCAGCAGAAAGAAGCTGGAAGGACCGAAATTAACATCGTCATTTTGGTTGGGTTTGCCCAAAGACATCAAAAAAATAGATGCAGCTTATGAGGGTCACAGTGGCACGCATGGCATCTTCCTCTTCAGCGGTAAGACCTTATTTTTGCTTCAAATACTTATAATTGCTTGCATGCATTTTTCCCTTAAAGATTTGGCTGTCTTCTAAGGTTTGAGTTATTTTTTATAATTTCGAAACCTCCCATTTATTTACATTGTGTACCAAATTATATTAACTTGCAAAAAAAACCTCCAGTCCCAATCTTTGGCGGTTTCATAGAATGAAATCACGTTTTTTAAGTTTATTTAACGTTTCAAAAACAAAAATATCAGTTTGAAATTATAAAAACTAACTCATCTCCTAGTCCTAGTGGCAACCAATCCTACATGAGAAAATCAATATTTAGCAATTAAATGTATTTTAAAATAACTGGCACATTTCGGGCTTAAAAACATGCAAGTTGCAAAAAAAGTTTCGTTTCAAATTAAGGAATTCCTATTACAGGCATCAACTATTGGGTTTTCGATAATCGCCAATTAAAACCCGGTTACCCACGGCAACTGACCTCTCTGGGCCTACCTTCCAACGTGACCAAACTAGATGCTGTTTTAGCAGGCACCAATTCAGAAGATGTGACATTTTTTAGCAAAAAATTGTATTGGAAATTCCAAGAATTAACTGGAAAACTACAACCTGGTTATCCTAAACAGATCAAAAGAGACTGGAAAGGGGTTAAATATCCATTGACTTCTGCATTTCGATGGACCGATGGTAGGTCATAATCCTCAATGCATTCTATTGACCATCTAATCTTATACTCTTGATCCAAAACTGAATTTCACATTCCCAATTATTCCAGCCTTGAACTGGTATTTTTTTTAGTTATCTTCAGTACAAAGTGTACTAACACATGTCGTAAACGAAGTTGTTTTTATATTCGATTAGTTTTAACAGTTGTCAGCATAACAAAGACAAAAAATAACTTCTCAAAGACCGGTTGCACTAACAGAAGTTAAGCAAATCCCAAGGCAAATCTCTAGTTAAGAAAAAAAGCACTGCACCACAGCAGGTTAGCAGTTAACCACGGGTTAACCTTAACCCAGCTAATAGGCAGGGTTAACCTAACGTTTGTAATCTAAGCTAATTTTCCCAGAATTCCTAGCTGCAACAGACTATCTCCATGTTTACTTTAACCTACATGTAGGTTAAAAATCCTTACAGTAAATTGGTTCAAAAAAACCTATTACCCCTTAAGTTAACTTGTGCTTATAGGTAACCCCAGGTCATTTAGCCTTTTATTTAACTTACAATGGTACTACCGGCCTTAAAAGAGGAGAAACATACAGGACGTTAAAGAGTTTTCTATAGGATTTCCCCCAAACAGTGCATTGTGCAAGTTTTCAAGGACTTAAATGACATGCAGAATGTAGACACCGTGTTACAGCATCATTCACCCATTTATGAAAAAGCAAAAAACGTTTCGATAACAATGTGAATTTTTTTTTCCAGATGTGGCGTATTTCTTTCATAGAAACGTATTTTGGAAATTCAATGACTTTACGAATGAAGTTGACCAGCCGCTTGGAAAACTGACCAGTACTCATTGGTTTGGTTGTTCCAGCAACCCATCCATTGCAAGGGCGAATAAGGATAAGATTCCAAAGTAAGCAATAAGAGTCTTTCCCTGATGGCAATATTATTTTGGTTTCGTAAGGTTATTGATAAACAAATTTAAAGCAATGGGGGCATATTAAGTCATAATTTATTGCAAGTGAGAGATCTGCAGTGAGCTTTTGTGTTTCATATTTTCAATATTATTTATTATAATTTATTTATTTATTTTATTATTTTAACACCGACGTGTTACTGTACTCGAAATAAAATTGTTTGAAAAATAGTGGCGTTGGTTTCTATAGTAAATATAGGGCCAACATTGTCAGTATTCAAATGCAATGGATCGGCCGTGGTTAGCCATTTCCACCGCAGGAGGAATAAGTGCCATAGGCAGGGTAAATACGTACATGTAGTGATACATGTACACTGTAGATAATCTAAGTACTAACAAAATGACACCTATAAATATGCTTTGGAACTGAACAACGTATTTCAAATTTCACATTACCAGTAGGCGTAAAATCTAGGACACATTTTGCGCATTAAATACTCTACGCAAACAAACTTTCCTTTACTGGAGTAAAAAAAACATACAGTAGATTTCAAGGTTACATCGTCTTTCTGTGCGTCCATAATTACATATTCAGAGTTCTTATCAGCAATTGTAATATAGGCCTAGTTTTAGCCATTGTTTAGGAGCTAATTAAAATGATCACATACCAGACTTGATGGACTTCGAACGCAGGGCCGTTGTTCATCCATTCAGGCATTGACGACCAATTCCACCTATCGAGCTTCTTAAGACGTTTCTGCCACTATGACACGCTGTTCACAAGTTCACAATGAAAGCAAACATTTTCGAACACCTGATCGCATGGTCGACTTGACAAGACTTGCGACGACTGACGAGTTGTGACGCTTCAGCTTGCAGTTGGATCAGCAATGCAAGTTGCCATAGATTAGAAGAGAATCCACTTTGAGTGGTTGGGCGCCACATTCAGATTCTCCTGCAGAATTTGTGTTTGCATTTTCGGTCTTGAAAAACTCAAGCATCAGCAATGGAAAACACAGCAAAACGTTCTACGGAAATCATACTTTAAAAGCGCGTAAATGAATAAGTTAATAACTTGCTTTACTTTAAAGTTTGGGGGGAGAAAGGGGGCACCAATTTCATTTTTTCTGATTTTTTATGGACGCCATAGGAGAACATTTTAAAAAATTGAGTTAACAAATATGGGATTTTTAATAGCCTGAAACTTCATACAAAAAGTTTGAGAAATTTAGTCCAATATTGGAAGCGAAATGTAATTCGATTTCAATGGTGAAATTGGTGCATCGCTGATTGGAAATGGGCTGGGTGAATAGCGGTTTCTGGAAATGTTCCATCGAATGTGAAATTTGGGACCAGATTTGCCAACTGCATTTTTCAATGATTAAAGTCGCAAAGATTTTTAATGAACAATTTCAAAATATACATGTTTATAATATGCACAACACCATTTATGAAGCATACCATGTAACTACGCATGGCATAGCACAAAGAATATGACCATACCTTTTTTTCAACATTTCAATAAATTTATTGAGATCTACACATCACGTGTAGGCGAAAATGGTATCTGAATAAATCACAACGTATACAACCTGGTCTAGCCGTTGATGTTACAATGTTTGCCATAACATGCTTTAAACTGCGTACCAGAGCAGGGTTGATCTTTAAGAACACAATCAGAATCAAAGAAAAACACATACCAAAGTGAAACGAAAACGTTCCTTAAATCGTGAATAAATGAATGGCTTATACATTACATTAACATGAACCAAAATGGGGTAATCCATGCATGTTGTCACACAAAAGCAACGAGAAAAAATGTATGACCCAAGTGATTCAAGAATTTCCGGCCGAGTAAATGAGTGAAAACGAGCATGTTCAACATAATACACTACTTCACTTAGCCAGTTCAATACTGGACCTGGCCAAATACGTGATCACAGACAATATACAGAAAGATAAAAGGTTTAAAATTATTGGTAATGAATAGAACAGTGCCGTACTTGGTCAATTTACTCTGCACCCTTTATGATGCATGCACAACGAAGGGAATCACCAAAAGTATAAGGTATAGATCACATTGTGTTATTCTAGATTTATGCCGATTTAAAAGAATGACCACCTAGAAAAAAATACATTTTTGCTTCGCATAGGCTAATCGCTTAATTTATTTTTCCCGAGTAGAATTGGTTATCCTCTAGTAACTAGGATCCACCTCGATAAGTAAACGTTCAAAAAAGCGGCTATACTAGCTCCTGTGCTCATCTTCATTGGTTGCATAACATTATTTAAAATTTCCACTATCTAATGTTTTTATAAATAAATAGGACATTTTCAAATTAGAAAAAAAATAACTGAGACCTTAGTAAACAACCAGCAGTAAATTACAAAAATACATTTAGCGATCGTAAGTTTAAGTTGGACTTAAAAAGTTGGTACATGTACGTAACACCACATTTTCGAAGGGTTCACTTTTTTCCAAGTAAGATTCGGGTTGCTACTCAATTTTTTTAAAATAACTTAAGCTTTAGAAATGATAATTGCTTAATTAAAATTCACCGAGAAATGTTTATGTATGAAATTCACACGTTTTGTATGCACTATTTCAACAATCGAACGGCAAGCACAAAATTAATTATTTGGCCACTTTGTAAGTTCCAAACGGATGCAGTGGTCGTCAACGGGACAAGTTTTATCTAATAAAAACAAGCTTTTTGAAATGTTATGATCTGTTTCTGCAAGAACATTGCTCACGGGCTTAGTGCCCAATTTTGGTAAGGAAAAATGGATTTACAATACATTTAAATCGAAATTTAGAAAGACCAAATAAAATTTGTTAATATTTGAGTATCATAAACGAAACAATTAGCACGCCACAACAGTACAACTCATCTACTGTATGTTACTGGTCTAGCTCACAAAAATATTCCGATGGTTCATAGTGAACAATATCGGCAAAGGTATTTTCACAAAAAATAGAGGTTCAGTATACATTGGAAGAGGCAATTACCTTTTTTGAGTTTGTGTCTTTTCACATGAAGGAGACACGTGTGCATGTATAATAAATAAGTACCAACGTATAGAGCTAGTTTAGTATTCCCTTTTGTCATACAGTTAATGCAATGGCAAAAAAATCATATTGCTCGAAGATGACTTTTTACTTATTTTAAAATCTGCGTTCTAAATTAGTCATTGCAGATATAATGTTTGATACTAATACAGATTTTGTTGTAATTATCCGAATATGGCCAATTCAAAAATTCTCTTATTGAAAATAAATCGTATATATATATACTTTGAATAATTCTTATTCTTATTTTTTACTGATCTTTAATGTTCCAAAAACAATGACAGATCAAAAGCTGTAACTTTTTAAAAATGAATTGTATAAGTCTGCATTTCATGGTTATTCCGTGGAATTAAGTCCACGTCATAAACATCTGTTTAAATGCTAGTGACTGACATGTTGCATCAGGCATTTCATGAAAGAATCCATCTCTGATGATATAAACTATAATCTGATCAAACACAAAGGTGAAATTTACACATCATTGAGATATCAAACCATTGGCTACTGGTAAATATTAGGCTGAAAAGAATGCATGTTTTTTCAATGTATGTACATGGCTTACATGTAACCATATGTTGTAAATCTATGTAAGCTTACAGCGGTGTAAGCGGTGAATATGCAAGAAAAAACGATTCCTTCAATTTGGTTACGCGACAAAAGGGCGAATGAAATAATAGCGAGCGACAAAAGAGCGCGGCAAAAAAGGCGCCTGTTAAAAAAGGCGACGTGCAAAATGAGCGACTGAACATAAGAGTGACCATTATCTTTAACTTTTGGCGGTATGAAGGGCGTGCGACAAAAAAGCGCATGATAAAAGGGCGTGCACGGCGCACGATAGAAGGGCGCCCAAACAAAGTCGTCATGCAAAAATAATAAACGTTTTATTTTGGATCAAAAACAGTGATTTCCTTTTAGAACAAAACAAATAAAAAAATAGTGATTTCCTTTTAGAATAAAACAAATCAAAGAATTGATTTACATACATGAATTAAAAATATTACTTGAAAACGCAAAATAAACCCTGCAGAAAGTTACTCTTACACATTAAAATTGCAATTATGAGCAAGACCACGGAGGTAATCATTTAGTGGATGGTTTTCATAGTCACTCACTATATTTTTTATCTGTGCAGCACAGTCCTTGTATTTTTTGCGCTCCAAGTGTCTTCGAAGTAATCAATAATCGGACGCAAAAGTTCGTAATTTTCAGCGAAAAAAAGGGCTTACCATCAGGTGGCCAACCTGATGGAATATATTCCTGGTGGAATGTAAGCTAAGCTAAGAATCATACGCAAGTTCAATGCAAATTAGGCATCTTCTACGTACAATTGTCGCACATTCCCATTCCCTTGTATTTGTCGCCACATACACTTAGAAAAGTGGAAGAAACACCCATGCATCGAACAATCCAGGAAACAACTGGCAAAGGCGTTGATTGCGGATTTTTAAGCAAACGATTACATGAAGCTTCAGATTTGTTCGGTAAAAACGCAAAATTTGGCAGAATCGAAGCCCCACTTTTCAATCCGTGAATAGTATAAAGTTGTGTAAATATCGAAGGCACCGTTTTGAAAGTTCCATCTGCAAACCAACTTCCCTCCTGTGACAATAAATTCAGACTTTGTTCAGTTGCAAAAATCAGGAAACGCTCCAGATCATTATTTCCGCTGTCATACAGTAAGAATCGTTGTCCGGTAAGAGTAACTTGGTAGCTGTCAGGTATAATTAAATCTGCTAATGTTACAGGCGACAGTAAAAATCAGTTTCTACGGTGGCGAACTCTTCGGACGGTACGTTTAACTCGAAAGTTGTCCAGCTATAGCTAAATTTATATTATACCAACTAGCTCAGCTGAAGCATTTTAAAGCTCTATTTACAAACACAAATAAAACCCTTCTATGGTGTACATACCGTCTGGCACTTAATTTCACGAAACAAATTGCAGTACGACCTCTGAAGGGCTGGGTTCCTACAAACTCTTTATCTACTTATTTTATTCTTACTATATTTTATCGTGGTATTGATTTTACTCTACTATCTACACTTTTATATTTACAAATACACATTATGTTTAATGGTATTTATTTAAATTTTATTGAATTACTTGTTTTTATGGCCATAAGGGATATCCTCCTTTAGTGCCTTCTCTTTCTCTCTCATATTTTAATTCTATGCACTTAAAGTTTAGACTACTTAACGTTTTGTTGAATACTTTTTCATGTGCAAAAGCATTCTGTGATGAAAATGTTTAATCACATTGCCATTTTGTGATAAAAACTGGATACTCCGAGGCAAGGGAGGTTTTTATCCTGGTTTTATTTAATACCATTACCATGACATTTCATATCAGCAGATTAGTTTCCAAAATTAACTGCACAAAACGAGTTGCTGCCCCACGGCCTGATTACAAAAGGTAAGAAAGTCACAGTGGCCGCCGCGGTGCAAAAATTCGGCTAGGTGAATTGAAGCGTTACGTGGTTGCAAAAATGCAGGGCGTGTTGTAAAACAAGGTCAGATTTGGGGGCGGCATTATTTGTTAATATGTAATTTCAAGGCGGCTGTGTGACAGTGTTTGTTTTTCGTATTGCATGGGTGTGATGCATGCTTCAGTGTGTTTTTGGTGGCATGCATGCATGTTTGTATTCAATGCAACTGTGTTCAAACTGTTGCTGGCTGCTGCTGTGTTGCAGCTTAATTGCTGAGTGTGTGGCATGCGTCCCATTTTTGGGATGTATTGGGGAAAGTCTAAAAACGCTCATTAATGCATGCTTGGACGATCAAGTGAATTTGAATTGACAGCAATTCAAATTTGGCGCCCATTAATTCTCTGAACCTTCTCTATGGTCCAGGAGGTAAGTGTGGGTGCCTGCCTGCCTTACCTCTTCTCCTCAACCTCTTGGCAACAGCCAGCACAGTGTGGCACCAAGGTGCCTACTTGCTGGTTCTATCTGTGACCCGCTCCTGCTTCATAACATTCCTCGTGTGTTTGATGGGGTCAAGGGCCACTGAATTAATATGCATCGAGTGACGTAATTCCTGGTAGTAAATGGCATTGAACATTGTTGGCCTGATCTGGATGGAATGCTATGCATTCCAATTCACGGCCAGGAATGTTGTTTGCCAACATGATGTAATTTGTGTTGGTGGCGCTGATTGTCGTGCAAGTTGTATTTAAGAGTGAGATTTTTAGTAATCGGGGATATTCTGCTATTTGCTGAGGGCCAGGGTAAATTGGTCGGGAGCTTTGGCCAAGCTTCCGACATTTTACCATCGTGACATTGATGACCGTTTCGTTGAGTGATGGTGTTTTATGAAGCGTTTTCCGAATGATCTGACAGTGCTGCGTGTTGTCTCCAGCTTGTTGTGTCGTCGAAACCAACAATGGAAACTGGATTGATTTAGCAGCTGAAAATAAGGTCTGATGTATTTAATTATTTTGACACGGTAATCGAGAAGATCAGCATTACAGCTGTCTTTTGGTTGTCAAATTATTTTGGACGATTTTGGTCCTATAATTCTCAAAACGCCCGAGTCCGTAAATTAGCAAAGTAGAATTGATATTTTATCTTGCATATATTTTTATTGAAGCATTTTAAAACGTTTGTAAAGTCACTATTTTATACATGCGCTTGATTTTATTCAAATTGCGAGACGCCATGTGAACATACCGCTGCTTGGGAAACTCGTATACAATTGTCGAGCAAAATCATATTTGTTTGTTGCGCTATATCATTGATTGTTTGATGTGTTGTGAAGTGTTTGGTTTTGGACTTAGCGTCTATGCATAAATCGTTTGCCAATGAGTTTGGAAATGAATCATTGATTGGAATTCGAACAAATAAAACTGATCAAACTCAGTACAGTCTAATTGTCAAGTTGAGTTAACTGTTAATCTAACTAGTTACAAGGTTATGAGGGCAAGCTAGAAAAGCATTTCACTTACCTGAGTTCCTGCAGATTTCTATCTTTTTTCATCCACCATGAAAACAGATGAAATGTTTAATCAAGTTCCTGGAGGCTGTCCTTATGGAATCAAAAATATTAGCTTTATGCCTTTGAAAAGAAACAAGCAAGCTGGAACTAAAAAATATTTCTTTGTGTTTTAATTTATTCACAAGGCCAAAAACTGCACCCAAAACACCTGCACCCTTGCCGATAGTTCACCGTTTTCCAAAGCTATTGACTGTAAAGAAGCCTGCAATCCTTCAGGAACTTCCATGAAGAGTCTCTTTGATTTCTCCCATTAAAATAGGTCACTGTGACGTCCAACTGGTGAATGATGTGTTTCATCTGAGCAGAGATGGGCATTATAGCATGTATTAAGTCGAACCAAGCCACGGCACTAATGTTTCATTAAAGTGTAAACACATGATTTGGGTGTAAACTTTTACAAAAAGACGGGCCTTGCACCATTCGATTCCCATTCGATACGGTGATTGTGACCATAATTGGGTAAATACCTACATCATTGTAAAAGTTTACTTTACACAGCTTAAGGCTGTCTTTTAGAAGCGCATTCCAACGTTGAATGGCATGCAGAAGATGACCTAAAATATGGATCCAAATGTGCTAGGTGCTCCATAAGTGGGTTGGAATGACATTTAAAGATTCCCTCTACCAAAATACAATTATCTGATTAGGTACATCTTTCAAATAGCCTGTAAGTAATATGCCCGCTGCTTACCTCAACAAAGAGAGAGGGATTAGCCCCCCATTGGTCCATAGCACAACTTCTCCTCCGACTTTCAGCAGGAAAGCATAGCTAGAGGTATTTTGAGGCAAACTCACCCAAGAATCTTTCTTGCTCTTGAAGTTTAAGAGCTCTTAGCACCTCCAGTTCTCTAAGCAAACTCAGCCCCTATAAATAGGAATAGGAGAAAAATCATTAGAGCACCCAATTTTCAAATGCACACTATAAGCACCTAGCCTATCATTATTGTGCTTATTTAAATAAAAGATTGTGTTTCACTGTATGCCTCGACTGGTCTTTCGATTACTTCCCTGAGTACCCAATCACCCATCTCACAAGAACAGTGAACGACTTCCCCTCACAGATCAGCCACCCGATTTCTCGATCACCCATCTCATGAGGGTAGAGTGCAACTCCCTCTATTCGGGGGCCGCCCAGCCAGCTGATTAAGCCCAATAAAGGTAACGAATAGCATCTCTGCTCCCTAACAGGAACTTGACCTCCACGTGCAGGCCCAATCGCCTCATGTGGAGCTTTAACCCTGGAAACAAGTTACTGCGTTCGGTTGCACGCAATTTTCGAGTTAGCTCCGCCCACCTGCGATTGCTGAAAA